>JACVEC010000234.1:0-38526 GCA_025215565.1 Flaveria ramosissima | reverse complement strand
AGCATTTTCGGTGACGTAAAAGTCGGCGATCACACCGTCTTTCATCGGGCGGATGGCTTTGATATTGCCTGGCGTGCGGCCTAACATACGTTTGGCGGCGTGGCAACTGCTGCAACGCTTTTTGGACCACCGGCACGTTCCTGGCGGATCGCAACCACTGAAGGTTATTTAATACTATGCCTTGGTCTTTGCACTAATCAGGGTGTTGGCCGTGCCCAGGTCAATCGACAGATCGTTGGAAAATAAACCACGTAATTTTTTTAACATGAACAGTGTTAATCCTTCTGAATGGGGCGCCAACAACAGCAAAACCGGCTGCGCCTGCGCGATTGAGGCTCCGGTTCTTACTCGACAAAATTTTGCGCACATTTTAAGTAACAATGCGCCGGGTGGATAGCTTTATCTTACACTTTTCGCCACTGAAACCAAGCTGCAATTGCGCTGACGTTAAGGTTGGCAAGCGCTGCTGTAAACGCGGTGTTATTGTTCGCGCTGATAAATCAACCGGTCGTTGCCGCGGTAACGGCCAAATACGCGGTGGCGCTCGGGTTCATCACCTGCCGCTGTGGTATCCCAGTTGTATTCAGCCAGACCGGTGCTGATACTGCAGGCCCCAGCTGCCATTTTCCCCGGGGCGGACAGCAACAAGGTATTGGTTGGATTGACGCCAGCAGCAAGCTTGGTATTGCTGCCACTGACAGTCAGCGCCGGCGTCCCTGTTGCGGTTAATGCTGCAGGCAGGACATCGCTGCAGCTGTCGGCGCTGTGTAAGACAAACTGACTGCCATTCCAGATTTCGGCTTTCAGCACCACTGAGGCGGCCTGAAAGGCGTTGGCGTAGGCGTTTTCCCAGCCGGTGACGGCCGTAATAGAACTTCAGTTCGTTGCCAAGCGCCGCAGCATCGCAGGCTGTACCAGCACAGGTGCCGCTGGTTGCCGCATTCATCGTCAGCACAGTACTTTGCAGCTTACGGCTATTAATTCTGACAACACTTTAATCCCAGGCTGGAAATTCAGGAATGGCCCATCGACACTACTCCCCCTCGCCAGCTGTAAAATGCTGGCGCTAAATTGATAACGCCTTGTTGCCAGGTCGGGCTGGGTTGCCCGGTGAGTCGACTACCCAAATCAGGCGTGTGGGTGCTGCCATTATTTCTGCTACCAGGCCGACGACCGCTGTGCCGGTGTAATGAGTATTGATGTTGGCACTCTGGTGATAATTCAACAGCCTGGTGCCGGCGGTATTCACCGCTTCAAGCGTGAAATTCAGCGGCACGCCGGGTTGACTCATATAACTAAACGCCGGATTGCCGGTACTGCAAATGTTGCCGCTGCTGATATTACTCAGCACAAAATGCTGTGGATAAAACCTGCCGATCGTTTCACTGGCGGCTTCAGGCAACATCACCGGCACGAGATAATCACCATCCGCCAGCAGTCCCCGCAGGGTAAAGCTACCCGCTTCCAGCCAGCTTAATTGTGGGTTCTGGAAGCGGCCGGGGAAACTACCGACTGCGGTAAAACTGCCGCTATTGGTAAGGTAAGCCGCATTACCTGTACCACCCGACGGATACACCAGACTGACGAAACCGACGCTGAGCGCTTCCGGGCTGCTTTCCTTGCCAAAATTTGGTGTGCGGTTTCCTGCTGCATTTAGCACATCTAACTGCACCCGGAACAAACTGCCGGCTGGTAAGAAGCCTGCGCCACTGCTGGTCGTTTTGCGGATTGGCACCAGTGCCGGTGGATAAATTCACGGCAAACACCCTGATTTCATAGGGTTTACTACGGGAGTCGCCGCCGGTGCCGTCAACGTAATAGCGGGGTTATTACCACTGGCAGCCAAATCCATTTTGGCGTGCAAAGCAATCTGGCCTACATCACTGTAATTAAAAGGCACACTGGCTGTACCGCTACTGTCAAAAGTCAAAGGCACGTTGATATAACTCGGACTACTGCTGGCCGCTGTACCGCCAATACCAACATTGCCTTGACTGACGGTTTGCCCACTCACGCAAGTCGATGGATTCAGGCAGCGAAATGCCACACCTACAGACTGAGTTCCCTGCACCCGCGCCTGACAAGCTCCTGTCGTGGTATTGGTTTCTATCGCCCGTAACTTGACGGTGTAATTAACGCCAGCGACCAGATTGGGCACCGCGGAACCCCATCAGTAGCAAAAATTTCAGCCCGGTATCAGCAAAACTAATGCTGCAGCTGCTGTCGGTCGCGCCGGAATTTTTAACCACCAACGCGTTACTCGCCGTTGGACTGGCCGCGCTTTAAACTCAGCACCGAACTACCGGTGCTGGTTTTACGCAAGGCACTGCTGGCAATGCCAGCGCTGAAGGTTGGGCTGCCGTTCGTCCAGCTACCGCTATTGGTTGCAGCCAACGTGACTGAAGTGCTGCCGCTATACAGCGTGGTGCAGGGCTGCATTGGTGCAGGCTTTAATAGTCACAGGCTCTGCTTCGCAGGTGACGCCGGGGCTGGCGTAGCTCAGTTCATAATGATGTACACTGGCCGGTGGTGTGGCATTGCAAGCATTCACCGGATTGGACTGCGGCAGGCAAGTGCCGTAAACAGTACCGTTTTGCACTTGCACAGTGCCATTGGAATTCACTGCAGCTGACAGGTCACCATAAATCACTGAGCCGCCCTGCACATAAATATCGTTACTGCCAGTCGTGACATTAACCTTCGCCGAGGCGCTGCCAAGTTTAGAGTTATCCAGATAGACATGACTGGCCCCGCTGATACGCCGGTTGGCATGGTCACGCCGGTCAATCGGACGGTATTCAGCGCCGTCATAGTATAGCGCATTGACAGTGCCACCACTGAGCGTGATGCCAGAGCGTGAGGTCAGGCCGCCCTGCAAATTACTGTTACTGGCCGAAATAGTATTACTACTACTGGTCACCAGTCCCGTGACTGTGGATGTGTCTAATGCAATATCCCACCGGTATTGATGGTGCCATTGATGGTACTGGTGCGAATATCAAACACTGCGCTTGAAGCTGACAAATCGCCAAAAACCCGGCTATCCCGAATATCGAAGGCCATAATTTGACTGAAAATTGACCCCGTACGTTTGCGCTCCCACCGTCACTTCGCGCACTTCAAAGCCGTTGTTCGCAATCAGGGTCAGACTCGCTGCCGGGATAAAACCGGTGCCTTTGTCAAATTTAACCTGACCATTGCCGTTACAAGTCCAGGTGGTCGCAGTTTTCGTCCAGCTGGTATCACATTGAGGATCAACCGCCCAAACCCCGGCGCTGAATATCAGCAACAGGCTTAAAAGGCATGCCGACATGCTGCTGAACCTCATTCGCTGGCCTCCGCACTGAGCACCCGGCTGGTGAGTAAATCGCCGTCGCCGCACCAGGCCGTGCTGGTCAGCCGGTACCATTTTTTGCTGTCGATGGTGTTTTCACTGCAGCTTAACTGGCTTTGGCAACCCACCCAATCACTGCTGTTCCAGTTACGCATGCTGGTGTTTACTGCAGCACAACTCTGCGCCGGTTGATTAAGCGGAAACAGCTGGACTAAACCCAATTCCAGCGTTGATTTGGCCAGCCAATAACTGCGCTGGCCCTGTACTTCATATATCAGCGAAGTGCCGGACGCTATGCTCAGTCGCGCCAGTGCCAGCAAAATCAGGCTGCCGAATAACAGTACAAACACGGCGATCACCAACGCACTGCCGGACTGGTGGCGAGGCTTTGCGTATTGTGACAAATGATGCAGCTTACGGGACATTACTCACCTGCACTAAATGGCTATAACTGAGCACTGTGCCGCTGTCCTGTTCCGACGTCAGCTCCAGCTGGATTTGCACTAATGAATTGCGGGTCAAAGCATCGGGCAGCAGCTCAAACACTGGCCGCGTTGTCAGGTCATTGCTGATTTGACGCGCCATCAGCGCACCATTACTGAGCCCGCTGCCGGGCACAGGCTGACTGCTTTGTAGCCCATAGCCTTCAAACGGCGAATTTCATTGCCAAGTGCACAAAAACTGACAGGGCTGTTTAACAAATAAGCCCGGGTCGCCGGCGATGCTGTGCCAAAACCAAAGGCCTGACTGAACTGCAAACGGTAAGTCTCATCAATACTGTCATCATTAACCAGCGGCGTGTTATGCAGCTGCTTTTTGGCTCGATACCGTATAAATATCCGCCGGGCTGGTTGGGTATACCAGCAGCCACTGTCCGGCGCTGACGGCTAAAGCAAAATTTGGTTCAAGGCTCACCACATCCATCATCGGCAGCGTATCTGGCCGCAGCGCGATAGAGCGATAACGCGCTACAGCGCTAAAAGGCACAAATTCCAGACAAGACCAGCTGCTGCTGTTGCTGACCCGCAAGCTGTTCGGCACCGCATCACGCAGTTCGCGGTTCAGCCGCTCCAGCACAAACGGCTTTGGCTAACAACTGTTCACGCTGCGTTGATTGCAGATAAATGCCGGACATATTACCCGTAAAGTCGACAGCCCAACGACGCTAATCCCCAGCAACACCAGCACAGTGATCAGTTCCACCAAGGTGAAACCGCTGCTATGCACAGGACGGCGGCGCATTACCAGTTACCCTTTAAGGCGCTGAAGGTCAGCACAGTGCCATCGGCGCGGTGATATTCAGTGTGATGCGTTTAACCAGATTATTGCTGGCAGCGCCTGCGTTAACGCCGTCATAACTGACGCTGACAGCTAGCTGATAATTGGCGTAGCGGCTGGCCAGACTGACGCCGAGCCAGTCGGTTAAAGTCGAGGCATCAGCGCGCAGGCAATGGAAATCATCAACGTCGTCGTAATCCTGCCGGTTGGCTTCTTCGGTCACCGCAGACCTACCGCTGACCGGACAAGCCGGCATCGCGGCCGCACAACTACCGGCACCGCTTCCCCGCAGCGGAGGGCTACCGCTGCGGCTGGAATTTTCATCAAAAGAGCGCGCCATCACTTCACTGAGCAGGCTTTGCGCCAGTTCGGCACTACGAACCTGTAACCAAATCGCGCCAGAATCGCGGTGCAGCGGCGCCAGCACGCCGGTCAGCAGCGTCAGCGCAATTGCCAGCACCACCATACCAATCACCAGTTCAACCAGGGTAAAACCGCGCTGTCTGTGATGAGCCATCAGGCTGTTGTGGCGCCCGTACCGGGCAATAAGGAACGTGGCCTGATCTTCATTTAGCAGGGCCCGATATAACCACTGGCTTCGATACAAGGCGGCTGGTGACGCCGGCGGCAGCGAAACTGATAGTGCAGCCGCTGCTGCAACTGCTACGCAGCCGGCCCAGCTGTCAAAGCGCAGATACAACGGCAGGCTGCCGGCGCTACTGCTGACAGTGCTGCCGCTGAGGCTGATTTGACTGAGGTCACTGCTATCCACAGTGAAACTGGCGGACGTTGTGCAAGCGTCTTGCCGGGCGATGCCGGCGACGTTAGCTTGCAGTATCAAAGTCGGGCAACGGCTATACACCCCACTGCTGTCCTGCATACTTTGCATCTGTACCTGACGCAGCAGATTAATCACCCGCATCACGTTGCTGCTGCGGTGGATGTCGTCAGTAGTAAAAAAACGACTGGCGGCCGTAGCCGCCAGAATACTTATCAGCAGGATCACCACCAGCAGTTCTATCAGGGTAAAACCGGCCCGGCGGGAACACTGCATATCTGTAACAACCGTCAGTTTTCAGCGTATAGGTTGGTTTAGATGTATTGTTTGCTGCGGCTGTATAAACAACATACAGACATCGGTCAGCGCTGAAGAGCCGTTGGCGCAGTACCGGTGTACACAACTACATCAGTTGCCGCTACTCCGAGCGTGGCATTGGCTGTACCCTGGACAGTCGTAAAGCCACCTTCCAGTTCCAGAATTCTATCCACTTCGGCTTTTGTTGCAGCGACATAACCATTGACCAATGCAATCGCCACACCATCGACAGTGACAGATCCTGATGCCTTCTTCTGCTCACCAGCTAATACTGCTTTACTGTACAGCACCGCATTGGCCGACTGCAACGCGCCTTTCACACCATTCACAGTGCTGACTTTGGCATCACTGCTCAGGTTTAAAAACTTCGGCGCGGCCGTGACGGCCAGAATGCCGAGGATCACAATCACAATGACCAGTTCAACTAAGGTAAAACCTTTACTCTTTTGCATTACATCACTCGATTAGTTAGGTTTATTCAGGAAAGACAATACGTTACCTGTTGCGGTGTGTAGGTAAAGCCATTCGACGCGCCGACACCCGCAGCTGGCGCTGCAGCTAAACTGTCGTCTGGTGGTATTCACAGACGGTTTGGCTTTGCGCATTGGTAGAAGTTCGGGTAAAAAAATCGTATTGGTACTAAAAGTGTCACTGACTGTGGCTGTATTACCCTGAAACAGATTATTTAACAAATACTCACAATCGTTTGCGTCCACGGCGGACACACGGGTATCGGCCGTCGGGTCACCAGACGGAAAACCGACAGTGCCGTCAACCCCAATAAAGGTGCCGTCGTAATCGACACGGGTCTGGTTGGCTGCAACGTTGTTACTCGGCCGGCCGGCGATTTCCCAACCAGCCCGCACTAAACCCACCGCCGAAGCAAAACCGCCGGCGATGCCTTCGACTGAAACATCTTCGGCGCGCTCAGTGACATTAAGGAATCTTGGCAGTGCAGTCGCGGCCAACAAACCTAAAATGATAATAACAATGACTAATTCGATTAAGGTAAAGCCTTGTTGTTGTCTTGAGATAGTACGCATACGCAGTTCTCCGGGCTTAAATCAATAGTTTATAGTTTTGATAACACTAATTAATGACAGCTTTTCTGGCGATTGCCAAGCTCAGTTACTTGCCTTTTTGATAAGCGCTGAGCATGTCCCACATTGGGGTAAAGATCCCAAGCGCCAGTAACAGCACCATCACTGCGACCACAGTGATCAGAATAGGCTCGATTTTCGCTGTCAGCGATTTCAGATCAAAAGCGACTTCCCGTTCATAAACAATGCTACTTCCTGCAACATGTCATCCATCTGGCCGGTTTCTTCCCGACCGCCAGCATTTGCATCACCAGCGGCGTAAACAAACCGCTTTGCGCCGAGACACGACCAGGCTTTCGCCGCGTTCGATATTGCGCCGCATCTCGCGGATTTGTCCGCCATAAAATCATTGTCGACTGCTTCTGCCACCAGGCTAAGTGCCGTGGTCAGCGGCACGCCGGCGCGCAGCATCAGCGCGAAACTGCGGGCATAACGGCCAAGCGTGGCACGGTTAATAATATCGCCCATCAATGGCAAGCGCAGTTTATAAACGGCTCCAGCGATAGCGGCCCTGCTCGGTTTGCAGATAACGGTACAGCGCAAAGCCGACCACCGTCAGCCCCAGCAATAACCAGGGCCAGTAGTTGACGAAAAACGCCGAGGTATAATCACCACCTTGTGGTCCAGGGCAATTCGGCATGAAAGCGGGCGAACATCGCGGCAAACTGCGGAATGACAAAAATATTCAGGATCACCATTGCTACCACAATGGCCAGCAGCACAAAAGACGGATAACGCGTGCCTGTTTATCTGGCGGCGGGTTTCCATTTCCTGTCAAAATAATCCGACAGCTGGGCAAAAGCATCATCGAGCCGGCCGGTGTTCTCACCAACATGCACATACTGACAATCAGCCGGTTAAACACTTTCGGATGACTGGCCATCGCTACCGACAAACTGCGGCCTTTTTCCAGCTGCTCGGCCAAATCCAGCAGCACAGTGTTCAGGGCTTTGGAGCTGGTGCTTTCGGCAAGGCCGCGAATAGCGCGGATGATTGGAATACCGGCTTTCATCAGTGAATACATTTGCCGGGCAAATACAATCAGTTCCGGCAACCGCACCACAGGGGCTAAACCAGCCGGAAAAATCCAGCTGCAGTTGACGTGTTGGCGCGATTTCACTGATATTCAGCGGGATCAACTGCCGGCGCTGCAGCTGGTCGGCCACCGCACTTTCGCTCGGCGCGTCAATCTCACCGGATTGTAACCGGCCTTGCGTATCGCGGGCGCTATAGCGGAAGCTGGCCATCAGACAGAGCCCGCCATCGCGTCTAAGTCGACATATTCCGACACCCGGATCACTTCATCGAGGCTGGTGATGCCCTGCTGGGCGTAATCCAGTGCCATAGTACCCAGGTGCTGAAATTCTCAGAGCCATAAGCGATGCGGGCAAATTCTTCGGTGTCGTTACGCCGCAGCGCATCGGCCAGCGGTTTATCCAGCACCAGCAGTTCAAACACACCGATACGGCCTTTATAACCGGAATAGTTACAGGACTGACAACCACGGCCGCGCCAGAACTGCAGACCGGCCGGCGCGCGGAAATGCTTCAGCCAGGTTGTTCCAGCTCGTCAGGCTGATACGGCTGTTTGCAATGCTGACAGACCGGCGCCACCAGCCGCTGCGCCAGAATGGCCCTGAGCGCACTGGCCACCAGATAAGGCGCCGCGCCCATATCAATCAGCCGTAGCGTACTGGTGACCGCGTCGTTGGTGTGCAGTGTTGACAGCACTAAGTGACCGGTCAAAGCGCCACGCAGGCCCATCTCGGCAGTTTCCTGGTCGCGCATTTCACCGACCATCAGAATGTCCGGGTCCTGCCGCAAGCTGGTGCGCAGCACACCGGCAAAATCGAGGCCGATTTTATGATTAATTTGTACCTGGTTAATCCGCGGCAGCCGGTATTCCACCGGGTCTTCGACCGTGATGATTTTGACGCCTGGCTGATTCAGCTCCGACAACACACCATACAAAGTGGTGGTCTTACCTGAACCGGTTGGCCCTGTGACCAGCACCATGCCATGCGGGCTTTGGATAATACGGCGCAAGCGTGCGACGATACCCGGCGGCATGCCGGTTTCTTCCAGGCTGAGCAGGCCTGCGCTCTGGTCCAGCAGCCGCATCACCACCGACTCGCCGTGTTGTACCGGCATCGTCGACATCCGCACATCGATAGTGCGGCCTTTGATTTTCATCTGAAAACGACCATCCTGCGGCAGGCGTTTTTCGGAGATATCCAGGCTGGCCATCAATTTCAGCCGCAGCACCAGCGCCGGCGCAATCCCGGTTTCCTGTAACACACTTTCCTGCAGCACACCGTCGATACGCTGGCGGATGCGCAGCACTTTTTCGTCCGCTCGATATGAATATCCGAGGCGCGCACCTGCACCGCGTCTTCAAACAACGACTGCAGCAAGCGCGCTATGGTATTGTCCTGCTCACCTTCAGTGCTGAGCGCAGCGAAGTCGATGGTTTCGGTTTCTTCGTATTCTTCTGCAGCTGGTGGGCAAAACTCTGTATTTCCTGGGTGCGGCGATACAGGTGTTAAAGGCTTCAATCAGCTGGCTTTCGCGCACCACGGCGATTTCAATCTGCTTGGGCTCTAACAGCGGCGCAATTTGGTCGAGGCTGGACAATCTGCCGGGTCACTCATCCCCAGCAACACAGATTCACCGCGGTCTTCCAGCACTAAAGCGCGCAGACGGCGGGCATGCACTTCCGGCAGCATTTGCGCCACTCGCGGTTCGATGCGGCGCTGTGCTATATCGAGAAACTGCACATTCAGCTGCTGCGACAAAAACTGCAGCAACTGGTCTTCCGTCAGGTAGCCAGTTCAATTAAGGTGGCACCCAGTTTGCGGCCATTCTGTTTTGTGCCGTCAGGGCATTGCTGAGCTGCTGTTCGCTGATGATGCCTTCATGCACCAGCAGGTCACCCAGACGCATTTTTAAACGGGGTCTTTGCATATTATTGTCCGGTTGCGCTGGCAAGGCGCTGTTGAATAAATTGCTGACTGGCCGGACTCAGTCCGCCCAGTTGCAATGCCTGTTGATAAGCCTGTTGCGCTTCAGGCCACTGGCCGCGCTGGTCCAGCATAGTACCAAGGCCAAGCCAGGGCCGGCTGTCCTGCGGCAGCAACTGACTCCAGCGCTGATAAGCCCGCAATGCCCGCTCCGCGTCACCGGTTTGCTGCGCCGCATGCGCTTCCAGTGCCAGCACCTGCTGCGGATATTGTTGCTGTAAGGCCGGCGTCAGTGCAGCTAACAAGCCTGCCACTGCTGCATACCGGCAAGTTGCTGAATATTGGCCCATTGCAGCGCGGCCGACTCGCGCTGTTGCTGCTGCGCTACGCGTTGTGGATCTGCAGCTGAAATAGTCATTTGTGGTTTTACGGCTGGCGCTGAAGGCTGTGTTAGCGCTGCAGGCTCTGATCCCGCTGCCGGCTCTGCCAAAAACGCCGCATCAGCGTCGGCCAGCGCATAGGCTTCCGCGACGGAATCCGACTCGGCGACAGTCTCAGACCTGGTGACAGTATCAGTCCCTGCAGGTTCAGGTACGTGTTGCACCGCAGTTTGTGATTGTTGCACCGCGGTTTGTGATTGTGGCGTTGGGGCAAAACCGCCCGCGCTGCGGGGGCTTGCTCTTACATGAGCCGCAACTGTGGTGTCAGCGGCAGGCACGACGTCATTCTTGCCGGATGCTTTAAGGGCAGGCTCTGTACTGGCTGCGACCGGCGTTGTTGGTGCAACCGCGGCGGTCAGGCTCGCAGTCGCGGCATCCGGTTCAGCTTGCGGCTTTGCAGACACAATTCTGGTGCTGATGCCGGTTCCAGCTCAGCTGACCAATTTCAACGCCTACCCACAATGCCGGCAACAATAACAGCGCCCAGTACCAGCGCCTGTGGGGTGAAACCGTCAGCGCTGGTGTGCGCAGCTGCGCCGGGTCAGCCGCCTGCCGTTTATCTAAATCGCGCAGCATCTGATTAATCACGCTCATCGCAGGCTCCAGCTCAGCAAAGCTGAAGGTGCCAGATACCACAGCAGAGCCAGCGTTGCAGTCGCGACCAGCAGCCAGTGCAATGCCGGATGGCGCACATCTTCGGTATCAGCGGCCGCCAGATACATCTGCTTCCAGCCGGCGCGCGGCAGACCAGCACCATAAGCCAGCAACAACGCTTTATGCGCCAGCAGATTAATCAGCCGTGGAATGCCTCTGCTGTAAAATCAGTAACCAGACAGCCGGCGGGCTGAACAACATCCGCGTACTGCCGGCGATTTGCAGACGCTGACGCAAATATGCCGCCACTTCAGGCTGCTGTAACTGCGCCAGTTGATAGGAAAAACTGATACGCTGGCGCAACTGCCGAAACCCCGGCTGTGCCAGGCGCTTATCCAGTTCTGGCTGGCCAAACAACACTACCTGTACCAGTTTACGTTGTTCAGTTTCCAGATTGGTCAAAAGCCGCAGCGCTTCCAGCGTGTCATCCGGCAGCGCCTGCGCTTCGTCAATCAGCAGCACCACTTGCCGGCCGGCGCCGGCCAGCAATAACAACGCTGTGTAACAGGTGCGCCAGCTGCAGCTGGTCGATATTGTCGGATTGTTTTAAACCGAGTTCGAGCGCTAAAGCCAACGCAGCTGCTGCGGATCAGATTGGGTCGGGAAATAAGCCAGGCTCCAGTGCGCCGGTGCTTCGTCAGTAACTTGCGGCACAGCAGCGTTTTACCGGTGCCGACTTCGCCGGTACTTTAATAAAACCTTCGCCATGATTCAGTGCCGTCTGCAACACTTCCATGGCCTGCTGGTGCCTTGCAGCCCGACATAAAAACCGGTATTCGGTGTCAGCTGAACGGATACTGCTGCAACTGAAAGTGGGCCAGATACATCATCAGCGCCGTTGCTGCCAATCCTGCATTTGCAGGCTGGACTGCTGAATCTGTTGTTGCCAGACCTCAGCACCAGTGACGGTTGGTTTGAGCAGGATCACCAGCTCCTTTTTCTTCTCATGATTTGCTGGTCGACTTAAAAAATTGCCGAGCAGTGGTAGCGAACGCAGCCCCGGCACCCCGCTTTCCTGATCGCTGATGACCGTTTGCATCAGGCCACCAATCACCACATTTCACGCCGTGCTGGCTTTGATAATAGTGTCCGACTCACGGATATTGCTTGTGCCAGCGGCAGCACCACTTCTTCTTCCGACAAGCGAATGGTTTTGACCTGCTCAGCAGTTTCAGTCACAGACGGATGCACGTGCAAAATGACCTGACATTAGCGTCAATTTGTGGTGTCACATCTAAGGCAATGCCGGAGAAAACGGCTGCAAACTGATGCTTGGCGTGGTGTTTTGCACGCCATTGGTGGCTGTGGTGGTATTGCTCGACACATCAGTGACAAAAGTATTCGTCCTGACCGACTTTAATCACGGCTTTTTGGTTATTGACCGCCGTCACACGCGGGCTCGACAGCACCTGGGCATCGCCCTGCGTCGACAACAAACTAATGACACCGTCAAATCGCATTTTCAAAAGCAATGGAAGTCAGGCCACGAGACCAGTACTGATTTTATTGCCAAAACTGCCGGCGGTATTACTCAGCGTCAGCTTGGTTGAATCAATGTTGGCGAGCGCACTTTGCCAGTTAATGCCTTGCTGATAGTCGTCGCTTAAGTGACTTCAATGATTTTGGCTCGAGGATCACCTGACGCTGCAGATGTTGTTCGGTCTGCTGCAGGAAAGCCCGCACGGAAGCAATTTATCCGGCATCCACGCACTGTCACCAGGCCTGCTTGTGGGCGACACCACTACAGAAAGTTGCGGCGCATCTCCAGAATACCTCGCGCTTCTTGTAGATCCTTCCAGAAATCGGTTTTTACTGCTGCTTTGGATCATGCTGCCATTAAACTGTTGCTGCTGATTGTTGCCGCCAAAACCGTTCTGGCCATTCTGGCCATCCATACTTTGCTGGTTATTATTCTGGTTACCGCGATTGCCGCCTGGCTGTTATTTTGCTGGTCCTGCGACACACCACCTGAGTTCACCGCAATCGACGACAAGCCATAGCGCTGCATCAACAGATAATGACCGGATGGTTTCAGTGCGAAGCCCGGCCGGATAGACCTGATAAATCAGCCCGGACTGACGGATATCAAAGCCATACATCTGCCGGACCACGGCCATCACTTCCGGCAACGTCACTTGTTTCAGCGCAGACTAACCACGCCCCGCACATCGGGGTGCACCACGATGCGAATCAGAATCAGTGACTAACGAGGCAAAAAAATCTGCGGCGGAACTGCTGCTGCCGCCAGATTAAATCGCGGTAAACACCGAGCATTTTGTAACGGCATTGCAGTGGCACTTAATACATCCGCACTGACGGCGGATGGAATTGCAGCGGTTTTGCTTTCGCCGGCACCTGCTGTGATTATTCAGCTCCGCCTGCGACCGCGCTAACACATCAGATTCTGACGTGATACTGCAGCCCTGCAGCAACACCAGCGCTGCGATCAGTGAAAAGGGTTCGCCATAAAATCGCTACTCTTGTCATTGAAGGAAATAATTGCAACGTCAGCTGACGTTGCCTGCGCTAAGACACGCCCACGCGCCCCCGATAGCCACCACTGATAACTGCCATGTTTGGCTCCGACCCGGCGCGCTGACCATCTAAAATAGCCAGCCGTTCTTTGCCTTCTTGCCGGATCAGCGTCAATTCGGCACTGGTTGTACAGCGACCGCTTTTGCAGTCCCGCTGCTCAGTACTGCGTCCGGCGCGGTCGGATCCGCAGCAGCCCACAACTGCTGGCTACAGACGCCAACCAACAGCAGACTAAATCCGCAGATATTCAGCTTGTTCACTGACAGTCTCAGTTCCAGGCGCAATTCGGCCTGCGGGTGTTCTGATACTTTGTACTCTAACTGATGCCAATGCAGTTGCCACGGTAACAGTTCCAGCTTTGCAGCAGCTGTTGTAACTGGCATATTGGCCACTGAAAATGATTTCAGTTTTGTGCAGATAAAGCTGGGGTGGTGGGGCAGAGGGCGTCGTCGTTGCCTGTGCCGCGCTGGCTGAGGCGCTGGCACCGGAGCGCCTAATTGCAACACTTCGGGTTCAGACTTCGCATCTGGATTAATTTCACACCAGGGCTGCTTTTCAGTACAATCCTGCAGCAATGGCAACATTTGTTCCGGACTGACATAACGACCAGTCAGCTGTTTGATCTGCTGATTTAACTGCTCACGCTGCTGCTGCCGTGCAGTGATTTGGCTGCGCACCTGCTCGTTTGGATCGCTGTTGAGCACCTGCAATACAGCATCCACCTGCTGCTGCAGTTGCGCCATCTGGCCCAGCGTCATTTTTTGCTGTTGTTGACTGGCCTGCAACGACCGCCACAATGGTTCGGCCACAGAGAGAGTCCCGACCCATAACAACATGGCCAGCACCGCGAAAAAAATCAGCCGGCGTTCGCGTAGTTGCAGCTGCATATACTGTTCACAGAGTTGTTGCCAGCGATTCATCGCGTGCCCTCCGTCACTGCGGCCTCAGTGCTGCTTACCCTAAACTGCAGATAGTCCTGAGACAAGGGTTCAAAAGACACCGTCGAAAATGCTGACCGCTGAACTGCGGGCTCTGCCCCAATTGCCTCAGCCACTGTGGACCAGAGCGGCATCCCGGGTGACACCGTCAAATTCGATACCGGCTTTACCAAGGCGAAAGCTGCGTAGCCAGAACTGCGGTAAATCCTGTGCACTGAGTTGATGTAACTGCGGCATATTGCGGTGGTCGTGCTTGTTGGTCGGCGGTCAGATACTGCAACAGCTGTTGTTTTTGCGCGATTTCTGTATTGAGTAGTTCCGCTTGTTGCAGTAATGACTGCTCTGGCTGCCGGTTATCCAGCGCTTGCTGTAAATTGGCTAACTCTTCTGACTTTTGCTGCACCGCAGTCTGGATTTTCTCAGTTTGTTGCCGTTGCTGCTGCAGCTGATATTGCAAGGTCCCGGTAGTGCCGGCAATCAGCAACAACACCAAGTGCTGCTACGCAATAACGTCGGCAAGCCAAAGCGCTGCGGCACTGGCTGTAACGCGGGTTGATACAAATTAATGCGTTGTTTCAACTGAGGCCTCCGCGCTTAGCAATAACTCCAAAGCGCCGGCCAGCGGCAACCAATAATCCGCCTGTTCGGCCAGGCTGCTGCCCGGCAAGTAGGCAGAAACATCCAGAGCCCGTACCTGAGTAAAACCATTTTGCACAAAATATTGCAGGATCGCCGGTAACTCCGGACTGGGTAATAAAACAGAATCTCTTTGACTGGTGCCTGCCGCATCTGTCCTTCGAAAAAATCCAGTGAACGTTGTACTTCCAGTAGCAGATTGTCGAGTAAACCCAGACTCAATTCGTTGTAGCTCAGCAAGTCAATCCGGTTAAAACCTCGTAGTTTCCGGCTGACATATAAAATGCCGTTGCGTACAATCTGGATATTGAGTTCTTGTCCTGGCTGATGGCTGAGTAACAGCACGGCTTGTGGCTGTACGGGCAATAAATTACGGGCCAGCCACTCATCCGGCTGTATATTGACTAGCTGCGCCGGGCCCTGCTGCAACATTTTGCACAAAGGCGCTAACAAGCTGCGTGAGCTGGCAACGACCTGAATTTTGGCCTGTTGCTGATTCGATTGTTCCGCCACGTCACAATAATCAACAATTAAATCATCGGTTGGAATACTGACCAAATCCCGGATTTGCCAGGGTAAGCCTGCAGTATTTCAGCTTCGGCCAATGGCGGTTTATCCAGCTGCACCAACTGATAAAATCGGCACTCAGCACCAGACACAGCGCGGTATTCTTCGGCAACTCACGGGCCAATTGACTACAGGCATTGACGCGTTGCTGATTATCGACCAGGCGTACAGTTTCCGTTTTTAGCACCGCTTGGTCAGCAGTGCGGACCAATACCAACTTGAGCTGTTCGGCCTGCAGGTAAATAGCGGCGATCTGCGCGGGCTGGCGAGGCCGGCTGGCTGAACTGCGGAACTTCTGCGCAAATTTCTGTATCATGCAAACACTCTGACACTTATTGATCTGGTTTTGCCGGGTCTGGCTGCATTTGTGGATTCACCGTTTTATCGTCAACACTGGCAACAGATTTTCCTGCCACTGCTGGAGCAATCTCAGACTGAGCTGTGGATCTGCCACCTGCACTGTCTGGTCCCAGCGATCGCGGGTAATAAATGGTTAAAACTAAAGTACCATATCCAGCATATACAACAATATGAAAAAACGGGAATTCTGACCTTCGGCGGGGCTTTCTCTAACCACCTGGCGGCCGTCGCCGCTGCAGGAAAAGCCTTTGGCTTTCAGACGCATGCGATTGTACGGCACGACAGTGTCGTGACCAATCCGACTTTAGCCGCCTGTCAGGCGCATGGCATGCAGCTAAGTTTTGTCGACCGGCAGGTTTACCGCCAACGTCATCAAGCCGAGTATCTGGCGACATTACAGCAACAATTCCCCGACTGGCTGATAGTGCCGGAAGGTGGCACCAGTGCGCTCGGTTTGCAAGGTGTGACCGAATTGCAGTTAACGCAAACCCGAATGGCCCTGCCGATATGATCGTCTGCGCTACCGGCAGTGGTGGCACAGTCGCAGGTCTGGCGCTGGGTCATCCGTATCTGCCGGTACTTGGTATCAACGTAGTACAAGATCCCGACCTGCCGGCCCGCATTAACGCCTTAGTGCCGCAGCAACACAACTGGCAATTGGTCGCGGATTGCAGCGGATTACGTTATGGCCGTTTTGATCAGAACACAGTCGACCTTTGTCTGGACATGAGTACCCAAAATTTGCCGATCGAGCCGGTTTATACCGGCAAAGCCCTGCGGACTTTGTTGCGACTGCTGGAACAAAAACAGCTTGCTCCCGGCCAGCGATTAGTATTTTTTCATACGGGCGGATTGCAGGGATTGGATGGTCTCTTGCAGCAACAACGCATTTCAGCAGAGCAATATCAACAGCTTAAATCAGCTCAGCTGCGCCTGTGGCATCAATTCGGCGAGCGGCTGACTGAAGAAATAACCCTGCGCGCCACTGACCCCTAACTTCTGCAGGCAAAGCCATTCTTCCTGACACTCAACGCCGGTCGCTATCACCTTGACTCCTTTACTTTGATGACTGGCGACTAACCCACGAATAAACACTGTTGCTCCAGCTGGTTCTCGATATGCCTGACCACAGAGGCATGCAGCTTCACCGCATCAACCGGCAGTTCAGTTAATACTGGCAGGACTGATATTCAAACCGACATGGTCAATAATCAGGCTAAAACCCTGTTGCTGCAGCTTGATCAGCTTCGGCTTCAGCTTTTTATACTGTTTAATCAGGTGATACTCGTCCACTTCCAGTGCCAGCTGTGCCGCCTGCAACTGGCCATTTTGCAGGCTTTGCTGTAACCCATGCATAAAGTCCTGATTTAAACAATGATTCGGCTGTTAAATTCACGCTGCAACGCACACCATTTTTTGTTCCAGCTGACATAACCGCGCAGCTTTAGTCAGCACATATTGATCAAGTTGAGCCGTTAAACCACAGTTCACCGCCATCGGCAAAAATACTGCCGCGCTAACTTTGTCGCCATCGCTGGTCTGTAAGCGGACCAACACTTCATGTTGAATAATATCGTGTTGTTGCCAGGAAAAAACCGGCTGAAAACTAAGTAGAAACCGCTGTTCTTTCAGCGCATTAGCCAGCTCTGTCCGCCACCAGACCGAGCCTTTAATCTTAGGTTTATGTTCGGGATAAAAACCAAGGCGGCATTCGGTCCCTGTAACTGTGCGGTTTTCAACGCCATATCGGCTTCGGACATCACCTGATAAGCCGTTTGGCCTTGCTGATAAATCACATACCCCAGATGCACCAATCAAAATCTTCATAACCGGCAAAGAAGCTGGCACGGCTCAACACCATGGCTAACCGATCACCAAGCTGCTCGGCGTCCTTTTGCTCCATCCCGGGTACCAGTAATGCTAAATCTGCGTCAGCAACTCTGGCTAATACTGTGAGCGGTAATTGGTTAACCAACTGCTGAACCAAATCGGCAGATCCAGCGAGACGCTGGACAGCATCATTAGGGCCGACACTCAGTTCCGGATGGCTGAGTTGGATCAGAAATAAAGCACCAGACTGGGGTTCGGCCGGGTCTAATAAATAATGTTGCAGTTTGCTTTCAAAATAGATGCGATTGCCGATGGCCAATTCATGATCAACTAGCCCCTGGACCCGCACCAACTGCCGGATCTCCTGCTCACGCCTGACCTGATGTTGCAGTGTCTGGCGTAATAAGGTCAGCCGGTCCGGTAAACTGGTATCCCGACTGAGCGGCAGATAAGCATCCTGCAGTAAATCATCTACTCTCGCCGTCAGTTCAGTCATCATCTGCTGCTGGTTGTGAAGCTGGGATACTTGTTGATGCAATACATAGGACAGGACAACACAAACCAGATTTAAGATCAGTGCCGTGGGCACTGCCACAGAAAACAGCGTGGTCCATGCCACCGGCAGCACCTGAACCACCAAAGCCAGCATAATCACCAAACCGGCATTAGCCCAGCAGCAATAGCAAGCTCACCGCATAAGCAAATGAATGACGCGACAACCAGCCTTTTAGCAATTCCATCACGATAAGACTCTCCGATTAGACTTTTGAGTGTTAACGGCGAAGTTGGGTTTGTCGAGGAGCTGGGAGGAATTTAACTTTCTGGGTTGAATGATGAAGGTCGGTGGCTTCGTGGGAGTCTGCACCCTCGCAGAGCTTCGGGTGTGTTCAGCCCGAGCAAAGCCAAACTGTTGGCTTCTCTAATTCCCGATTTCGCTGTACTACCTCGCATGGGATTGCCCTACTCGAGGAATGCATCGTCAGGATGCCATAAAGCAAAAGGCCCACTCGAATGAGTGGGCCCTTTGGCTTTATTGGGAGCCTTCATATCCCTCGCAGAGCTCGGGATTGCTCAATCGGAAGAACGCAAACAGTTTTGCGTTCTTAAGTCCCGATTTCGCTGTACTACTCTCCAAGTACTTCATCGCCAGAATCACAATAAATAAAAAAGCCCCAGTCTTTCGACTGGGGCTTTTTTATTTATTGGGAGCCTGGCGGTGTACTACTCTCGCATGGCAACTGCCACACTACCATCGTCGCAGCTGCGTTTCACTTCTGAGTTCGGAATGGATTCAGGTGGTTCCACAGCGCTATTGCCACCAGGCAAAAACTGTTTACTGTCTTTAACTAAAGCAAGCTGATAATTCGTTTCACAACAACACGCTCAAAACAACTTGGGCGTTGTATGGTTAAGCCTCTCGGGCAATTAGTATGAGTTAGCTTAACGTGTCACCACGCTTCCACACCTCACCTATCAACGTTGTGGTCTCCAACAACCCTTATGTGTGCTCAAGGCACAAGGGATGACTCATCTCTTGGCCGGCTTCCCGCTTAGATGCTTTCAGCGGTTATCCGTTCCGAACGTAGCTACCGGGCAGTGCCATTGGCATGACAACCCGAACACCAGCGGTTCGTTCACTCCGGTCCTCTCGTACTAGGAGCAACTCCAATCAATCATCCAACGCCCACGGCAGATAGGGACCGAACTGTCTCACGACGTTCTAAACCCAGCTCGCGTACCACTTTAAATGGCGAACAGCCATACCCTTGGGACCGACTTCAGCCCCAGGATGTGATGAGCCGACATCGAGGTGCCAAACACCGCCGTCGATATGAACTCTTGGGCGGTATCAGCCTGTTATCCCCGGAGTACCTTTTATCCGTTGAGCGATGGCCCTTCCATACAGAACCACCGGATCACTAAGACCTACTTTCGTACCTGCTCGACGTGTCTGTCTCGCAGTTAAGCTGGCTTCTGCCTTTGCACTAACCGTACGATGTCCGACCGTACTTAGCCAACCTTCGTGCTCCTCCGTTACTCTTTAGGAGGAGACCGCCCCAGTCAAACTACCCACCAGACACTGTCCGCAGTCCCGATAAGGGACCTACGTTAGAACATCAAACATACAAGGGTGGTATTTCAAGGACGGCTCCACGAGAACTGGCGTTCCCGCTTCAAAGCCTCCCACCTATCCTACACATGTAGGGTCAATGTTCAGTGCCAAGCTATAGTAAAGGTTCACGGGGTCTTTCCGTCTAGCCGCGGGTATACGGCATCTTCACCGCAATTTCAATTTCACTGAGTCTCTGGTGGAGACAGCCTGGCCATCATTACACCATTCGTGCAGGTCGGAACTTACCCGACAAGGAATTTCGCTACCTTAGGACCGTTATAGTTACGGCCGCCGTTTACCGGGGCTTCGATCAAGAGCTTCGCTTGCGCTAACCCCATCAATTAACCTTCCGGCACCGGGCAGGTGTCACACCCTATACGTCCTCTCTCGAGTTTGCAGAGTGCTGTGTTTTTAATAAACAGTTGCAGCCAGCTGGTCACTGCGACTCTCCAATGCTTACGGAGCAAGTCCTTCACACTAGAGAGCGTACCTTCTCCCGAAGTTACGGTACTATTTTGCCTAGTTCCTTCACCAGAGTTCTCTCAAGCGCCTTGGTATTCTCTACCTGACCACCTGTGTCGGTTTCGAGTACGGTCAACAGTACCTGAAGCTTAGAGGCTTTTCCTGGAAGCGTAGCATCAGCAACTTCACCACCGTGGTGGCTCGTCTCGTATCTCAGCATTAGGGAACCGGATTTGCCTAATCCCCCTGCCTACGTACTTTCACATGGACTACCAACGCCATGCTTGCCTAGCTTTCTCCGTCCCCCCATCGCAGTACTGTCGGTACGGGAATATTAACCCGTTTCCCATCGACTACGGCTTTCGCCCTCGCCTTAGGGGCCGACTTACCCTACCCTGATTAGCATGGGATAGGAACCCTTGGTCTTCCGGCGGGGAAGTTTTTCACTTCCCTTATCGTTACTTATGTCAGCATTCGCACTTCTGATACCTCCAGCAGACTTCACAATCTACCTTCGCAGGCTTACAGAACGCTCCTCTACCACTTGCACATAATGCAAGTCCACAGCTTCGGTGCATGGTTTGAGCCCCGTTACATCTTCCGCGCAGGCCGACTCGACTAGTGAGCTATTACGCTTTCTTTAAAGGGTGGCTGCTTCTAAGCCAACCTCCTAGCTGTCTATGCCTTCCCACATCGTTTTCCACTTAACCATGACTTTGGGACCTTAGCTGGTGGTCTGGGTTGTTTCCCTTTTCACGGCGGACGTTAGCACCCGTCGTGTGTCTCCCGAGTAGTACTCATTGGTATTCGGAGTTTGCAAAGGGTTGGTAAGTCGGGATGACCCCCTAGCCTTAACAGTGCTCTACCCCCAATGGTATTCGCTCGAGGCGCTACCTAAATAGCTTTCGAGGAGAACCAGATATCTCCCGGCTTGATTAGCCTTTCACCCCTATCCACACGTCATCCCCTAATTTTTCAACATTAGTGGGTTCGGTCCTCCAGTTAGTGTTACCCAACCTTCAACCTGCACATGGATAGATCGCCGGGTTTCGGGTCTACGCCTTGCAACTATTCGCCCAGTTAAGACTCGGTTTCCCTACGGCTCCCCTATTCGGTTAACCTCGCTACAAAACGTAAGTCGCTGACCCATTATACAAAAGGTACGCAGTCACCCCACAAGGAGGCTCCCACTGCTTGTACGTACACGGTTTCAGGTTCTATTTCACTCCCCTAACAGGGGTTCTTTTCGCCTTTCCCTCACGGTACTGGTTCGCTATCGGTCAGTCAGGAGTATTTAGCCTTGGAGGATGGTCCCCCCATCTTCAAACAGGATGTCACGTGTCCCGTCCTACTCGTTTTCATTCATAACAACGCTTCGTGTACGGGGCTATCACCCTGTATCGCTCATATTTCCAGATGATTCCACTGCATTGCTATCAACTTAAGGGCTGGCCCCCGTTCGCTCGCCGCTACTAAGGGGATCTCGGTTGATTTCTTTTCCTCGGGGTACTTAGATGTTTCAGTTCTCCCGGTTCGCCTCGTATGACTATGTATTCATCATACGATAGTGCGTAAACGCACTGGGTTTCCCCATTCGGACATCTGTGGGTCTAACGTCTCTTACCGACTTCCCACAGCTTTTCGCAGGTTAGCACGTCCTTCATCGCCTCTGACTGCCAAGGCATCCACCGTGTACGCTTAGTCACTTAACCATACAACCCCAAATTGTCTTTGGTATCGTACGTTGTGATTAAGGTTCACAATAAAATTGTTTACCTTGATATTACTTTCTATCAGCTTGCCTAATTGTTAAAGAGCAGTATGAGCGTAAAGCTCAAATCACAACACACCTTGGTGCATTCTGATTTGAACTCAAACAGTTTATATTCCTAAGGAATGGTGGAGTTAAGCGGGATCGAACCGCTGACCTCCTGCGTGCAAGGCAGGCGCTCTCCCAGCTGAGCTATAACCCCATACAGGCGATATTGGTTGGTCTGAGTAGACTCGAACTACCGACCTCACCCTTATCAGGGGTGCGCTCTAACCACCTGAGCTACAGACCAGCCGTAACCGCAATGGTTCTTACTGTTTGCTCTACATTACAATCAATCATCTGTGTGGACACTTCGTTAAAGAATGTCGCTTTTGGTAAGGAGGTGATCCAACCCCAGGTTCCCCTAGGGTTACCTTGTTACGACTTCACCCCAGTCATGAATCACAAAGTGGTAAGCGCCCTCCCGAAGGTTAAGCTACCTACTTCTTTTGCAACCCACTCCCATGGTGTGACGGGCGGTGTGTACAAGGCCCGGGAACGTATTCACCGCAACATTCTGATTTGCGATTACTAGCGATTCCGACTTCACGCAGTCGAGTTGCAGACTGCGATCCGGACTACGATATGCTTTAAGAGATCCGCTCACCCTCGCAGGCTTGCCTCCCTCTGTACATACCATTGTAGCACGTGTGTAGCCCTACTCGTAAGGGCCATGATGACTTGACGTCGTCCCCACCTTCCTCCGGTTTATCACCGGCAGTCTCCCTAGAGTTCCCACCATAACGTGCTGGCAACTAAGGATAAGGGTTGCGCTCGTTGCGGGACTTAACCCAACATTTCACAACACGAGCTGACGACAGCCATGCAGCACCTGTCTTACAGTTCCCGAAGGCACAACCGCATCTCTGCAGTCTTCTGTAGATGTCAAGAGTAGGTAAGGTTCTTCGCGTTGCGTCGAATTAAACCACATGCTCCACCGCTTGTGCGGGCCCCCGTCAATTCATTTGAGTTTTAATCTTGCGACCGTACTCCCCAGGCGGTCTACTTAATGCGTTAGCTGCGCTACTCACGACACAAGGTCACGAACAGCTAGTAGACATCGTTTACGGCGTGGACTACCAGGGTATCTAATCCTGTTTGCTCCCCACGCTTTCGCACCTGAGCGTCAGTGTTGTGCCAGGGGGCCGCCTTCGCCACTGGTATTCCTCCAAATCTCTACGCATTTCACCGCTACACTTGGAATTCTACCCCCCTCTCACACACTCTAGTTTTCCAGTTTCAAATGCAATTCCCAGGTTGAGCCCGGGGCTTTCACATCTGACTTAAAAAACCGCCTACGTGCGCTTTACGCCCAGTAATTCCGATTAACGCTTGCACCCTCTGTATTACCGCGGCTGCTGGCACAGAGTTAGCCGGTGCTTCTTCTGTAGGTAACGTCAACGCTGTGTACTATTAACACACAACGCTTCCTCCCTACTGAAAGTGCTTTACAACCCGAAGGCCTTCTTCACACACGCGGCATGGCTGGATCAGGCTTGCGCCCATTGTCCAATATTCCCCACTGCTGCCTCCCGTAGGAGTCTGGACCGTGTCTCAGTTCCAGTGTGGCTGATCATCCTCTCAAACCAGCTAGGGATCGTCGCCTTGGTGAGCCATTACCTCACCAACTAGCTAATCCCACGTAGGCGCATCCGATAGCATGTGGCCCGAAGGTCCCACACTTTGGTCCGTAGACATTATGCGGTATTAACAGTCGTTTCCAACTGGTATCCCCCTCTATCGGGTAGCTTCCTACGCATTACTCACCCGTCCGCCGCTAGGTCCGAAAACCCCGCTCGACTTGCATGTGTTAGGCCTGCCGCCAGCGTTCAATCTGAGCCATGATCAAACTCTTCAATTAAAAGTTTTGCTCAGTTTACTGACTAAATAAATTGACTATATAGTCACTCAACTGAAGATTTATTCGTATACTGCGAATCATCTCCAACGAGTGCCCACACAGATGATTGATTGCTAATTGTTAAAGAGCTGCCGTTTTACTTAACGGCGAAAGTCGTTGTTAATCAACCACTTTCAGAATCTTTAGCGTTTGACTTTTCGTTTTCGAATCCGTCGTCGCTGTCGATGGAGCGCATTATAGAGAGATCAAAAACGATCACAAGATCTTTTTTACAGAATGATGATCGTTCGGCTATTTTTTCAACAAACCCGCTTTTCTTGCCGAAATAACCAGCAATAATTGGCTATTAAATAGGATCCTGCCGGATCTATTTGCCGACCGCCCTACGGCATCAAACTTGCTAAACCCCGGGCTCCGGGTTTACATCCATTGCTTTTATGCCCGCTTTGGTTTGAGATACAGCCCTTTGCCGGGAATAGTACAGATTGATCGCAGGAGCCCATCAATGAGTCCGTCACCTTCTGAGCACACGCAGCAACATATAGTTGTGATTGACGATAATCGGGAACTGCGGATGGCAGTCCGTTTTGTGCTGGAAGATCAAGGCTACCGTGTCAGTGAACTGGAGAACCCGGTGCAAGCACGCGATGCATTACCCGCGCTACAGCCTGATCTCATCCTGTTGGATATGAACTTTCAGCTCGACACTACTTCAGGTGAAGAAGGCCTGCGTTTCCTGCGCCACCTGCAACAGCATTATGCCGAGATCGCGGTCGTCGCGATGACCGCCTGGTCCAATACACAGTTAGTAGTACAGGCCATGCAGGCTGGTGCCGGCGATTTTCTGGAGAAACCCTGGCAAAACCAGCGTCTGTTGCAGATCCTGCAGCAGCAATTACAACTCAACCGCTTAAAAGCCGAAAACCGGGCTTTAGTCCGCCAGCTTGAAACACAACAAGCCGAACCGGCAGCAGAATTAAACTGGCGAAGCCCTGCCATGCGCCTGTTGATGCAACAGTTAAAAACAGTCGCAAATACCGATGCAACCGTTTTATTGACCGGTGAAAATGGCACCGGCAAAAGCCAGCTGGCGCATTGGCTGCACCAACATTCGGGCCGCCAGCAGGCACCACTTATTTCCGTCAATATGGCCGCTATCCCGGAACCTTTGTTTGAAAGCGAATTATTCGGCCATAAAAAAGGCGCTTTTACCGATGCAAAAGAATCCCGGGTTGGCCGCTTTACTCTCGCCGCCGGCGGCAGTTTGTTTTTGGATGAAATCGCCTGCCTGCCGCTGGCACAACAAACCAAATTGCTGCGTGTGCTGGAAACCGGCGAATATGAAGTTCTGGGCTCCAGTCAGACCCAACAAAGCAACGTCCGGTTAATCTCGGCCACCAATGCCGATTTTTCTGCTCTCATCCAACAAGGTTTATTCCGCCAGGATCTGTACTATCGCCTGAATACACTGGAATTCCGCATCCCGCCGTTACGGGAGAGACCAGAAGACATTCTGCCTTTGGCAGAACACTTCTTATATAAGCACGGTTTGCGTTACCACAAAACCGGACTGCGGTTGTCCGTCTCAGCACAACAGCAACTGATGTTGTATCCATGGCCCGGTAATCTGCGCGAACTGAGTCATCTGCTGGAACGGGCAGTGTTGTTATGTCAGCACAGTCAAATCGAACAGACCGATTTACATTTGCCGCTTACATTACAGCAAAAGGTACTGACCGCAGAGTCGCAAAATTATGACTTGCCAGCCCTGACTCTGGAGCAGGCCGAACTGCAACTGATTAAACGCGCTCTGGCGCAACATCCGGCCAATAAACAAAAAGCAGCTGACCAGTTAGGCATTACCAAATCATCTTTATACCGCCGGCTGGAGAAGTATGGCCTGGTTTAATCAAAGCCTGGAGCGACAAACAACCCTTCAAAGTAGTGTAACGCTGCTGTTATTGTGGCTTTTGGCCGGCAGTATCAGCTGGCTGTGGCCGCTGTGGTGGGTTTGGCTGACAGCTCTTGTGCTGAGCTGGTTAGGTTCCCGGTTGGTGTTACAAAATCGCCGGCAACTGTTATCCGCATTTCGTCGCGCCAGTGTGCAGCTGGATGCACTGCAATTGCAGGACTACAGCCTGCAGGCGAAACCAGCATATCAGCGCGGTGTGGTCGCAGAGTTTCAACAGCAGTTACAACAACTGGCCAACCAGCTACAACAACGAAAAAGCTTTTTTGATGAGCAGCAGTTTTTGTTGTATCGCCTGATTGACCAGCTGAACACGCCGATTTTGGTGTTGAATCACAAGTTACAGCTGAGCTACGCCAACGACCAGTTCCAACAGCTGTTTGGTCAGCCCTGGCAAAGTCTGAAACATAGCAGTGCCGGCAGTCTGGGATTAGAAGCAGTGCCGCACTGGCAATTCACCGAAGCGGAACGCCGTCAGCAATGGCAAATCCGCCATAGCCGTTTTGTTGATCAAGGCGAACGTTATCAGTTACTGGTGTTTATTGATATTGAACTGGCATTGCGGGAAAACCAATTGCAGGCCTGGCAACAGTTGATCCGGGTGCTGAGCCACGAGATCCGCAATTCACTGACGCCGGTGCAAAGCCTGACGGAATATCTGCTGCAAAAAGCCACACCGGGCCGGGAACAGGATGCACTCAGTCTGATTTATGAGCGCAGCCAACACCTGCAGGATTTTGTCAGCCGCTATGCGCAGCTGAGCAAACCGCTTAGCGTCAATCTGCAACCAGTGCAAGCAGACACTTTAGGTCAAAGTCTGCAGTTGTTATTTCCACATGCAGGTTTAACTTACACAACAACGCCACTCTGCTTTTGGTCTGATTTGACCTTGCTGCAGCAACTACTGATTAATCTGGTGAAAAATGCCATCGAAGCCGGCAGCCCTGCCGGGACTTTGTATTTGAATATTGAGCAGCAACAGCAGCACCTCTGTATTCAGCTGTCTGATCAAGGCCATGGCCTGCTGAATGCCGCAGATTTGTTCGTACCTTTTTACACTACTAAACCACAAGGCCAGGGCATTGGGTTGTCTCTGTGCCGGCAAATTGCCCGCACTTTAGGCGGCGAACTGACCCTGACCAACCGGACGGACGGCATCAAAGGTGCCTGTGCGCGATTGCGGCTACCTCTGCAACCGCCAGTGGCCGCTACTGAGGCTGTCAATCCCGCCTGAGTCGCAATGTGGCAGCTGGTGCAGTATTGATGCAAGAAGCCCTGATTTGCCCCTACGCCGCCGTCCGATTTCGGAATGACGCGTCCGATTTCGGACTACCCCCTGCCAAACCCATAACAACAATACATATCCATTTGATTTTATTGAATTTATAAACTGGCACTAATCTTGTTTACTGATCTGCATACTGAGGGTTTGCAGGTGCTGCCGCTGTTGTTCCTCCCTGGACACAACGGCAGTGGCCTATATCGACAGCCCTCTGTAAACAGAACGCACTGTCGCAAGGACCACTGATGGATATCAAACGCAACAAACCAAACTATCGCTGGAGCAAAGCCGTGATCAGCTTTGCCATATTAGCTGGTATTTTCCTGTTCAGCCGTCTCGTCGCTTCGCCGGTCGCTGATCAGCAAATCAGCCGCAGCCAATTACTGCTGAGTACAGTAAAACGGGGTGATCTGCAGGTGTCTGTTGATGGTTACGGCGTGCTACGTTCCAACAAACAACGACTGATCTCAGCAGAAAGCCCGGCGACGGTCGCCGATATTCTGTTGCGTCCGGGCGCCGAAGTGCAGGCCGACTCTGTGATCCTGCAGCTACAGGACCCACAGTTACAACAGGAGTTGGATACCGCAACGATGGCGGTCAGCCGCCAGCAAGCCACAGTTAAACGCGGAAGGCTTGCCAATCAGCGGGAAGTCCTCGCCGAAGAGGCAGTCTTGGCCGAATTAACCGCTCAAAGAGATGCGCAGACTCTGCGTCTGACTGCAACCCGGGATTTGGCGGCGCGGGGGGTGATCCCGGCAATTGAATTTCAAAGTGCAGAACTGCAGGAGCGTCAGCTGTCAGAGCGTATCGTCCTGCAACAGAAACGCCTGCAGCAGCTTAAAGATGTGGCGAATGAAGATCTGAATATCGCAACCGAAGAGCTGAATCAGGCCAAAGCCCTGTTACAACGATTAGAGCAGCGGGTTGCCAAACTGACGGTCCGGGCGGGTATTCAGGGGGTGTTACAACGCTTGCCCGTCGAACTGGGCCAAAGCGTGACGGCAGGACAGGAACTGGCATTGGTCGGCAGTAGCCAGGATCTACAGGCGCTTATTCGCGTGTCGCAATCAAAAGTCGAGCAGTTGCGTCTGGGTCAATCAGCCGTCGTCAACACCCGGCGTGAAACCGCCAAAGCAGAAGTCAGCCGTATAACGCCGCAAGTACAGGACGGCACTGTCGAAGTAGAGCTGCGTTTTGTCGACGCCGTGCCTGCCTCGGCCCGGCCAGAACTGAATGTCGATGCGCAGATTTTGACCGCCGAATTGAACGACGTGTTGTATCTGGAGCGGCCTGTTAATGTGCAAAGTCATACCAGCAGCCCGCTGTTTCGCTATCACCAGGACAACCAACAACTACACATCACTCAGCTGCAGTTTGGCGACGAAGCCGGCAGATACCTGGCGTTGCAGTCCGGTGCGACTGAAGGTGAAACTTTTGTCGTGTCCGACATGGCGACCTTTGCTGATGCCAAAACGATTGCAGTGACGCAATAACCATCAGCCTGTACTTATGATCTTATCAACAGGAATTTTGACATGATACAGACTCCCACTTCGCAACAAGCCACCATCGCGATGCGCGGCATTACCAAGGTATTTGCCACCGACGAGATGGAAACGCACGCATTGCGTGGCATCGATCTAGATATTTACCCGGGCGATTTCGTCTCCATTTGCGGGCCATCTGGCTGCGGTAAATCCACTCTATTGTCGCTACTCGGTCTACTGGACATGCCAACCAGTGGCAGTTATCAGATCGCAGGCCATGAAGTCAGTGGTTTGTCACTGTCCGAAGCGGCATATATCCGTAATGAGAAAATTGGTTTTATTTTCCAGTCGTTTAACTTGATTGATGAATTAACGGTCTTTGACAACATAGCTCTGCCGCTACGCTACCGGCGCACCAGCGTCCCTAAAGCAGAGATTGAATCGCGGGTGCAGGCTTGTCTGAAAATGGTGGATATGACCCATCGCGCCGGTCACAGGCCTAATCAACTGTCGGGCGGTCAGCAACAGCGGATTGCCATCGCCCGGGCTTTAGTCGGCAAGCCTGCCCTGCTGCTGGTCGATGAACCAACCGGTAACCTCGATTCAAAAAACGGTGATGCGGTGATGGATATGCTGTGCGAACTGAATCGTCAGGGTACCACGCTGTGTATGGTGACACATGACCCGCGTTATGCCGATATGGCCGGCCGCAAACTGCATTTGCTTGATGGCCAGATTTTGGATGCGGATGGTGCGCCGTTGTCACACAACTCACTGAGACTGGCCGTCCCATGAAACTCCTCCCTCAATTATGGTTTTTCTACAGCCTGACTTTACCGTTGGGTCTGCTGGCAATCGCGATGTTATCAGCACACTTTGATACCAACTGTTTTGACGAAGGACAATAGGATGATTTCCGGTAAAGACTTTACGGTAGCGTGGTACGCTTTAAGCAAAGTAAAAGGCTATGCAGCCACCGTGATTCTCACGCTGGGTATAACACTCGGCACGCTCGTTGCGATGTTTCAACTGAACTATCAGATCTTGCTGGCACCACTGCCTTATGCCGATGAAGACACGCTGGTCGCCGGCAGCGCCAGTTGGTTGTCCGCTGATGGCGAGATGATTCTCCCGCATGCTCTGCCAAAAGTGATCCGTCATTTTTATGCCAAGCCGTCACAACTGCTGCAAGAGCAGGCACTGCTCGGTTATGCTTTGGACGAAACCACTTTACGGGATTTACCGCACTCCCCTGCTGTGCATATTGCTTATACAACAGCAGGTTACATGCAGATGTTCCGAATGCCGCTGGTCAGCGGGCGTGCCTTTTCCGGCACTGAAGAACCCGGCCAACATCATGCGGTCGCCATTATCAGTGAACGGCTATGGCGCGAGCAGTACCAGGCAGAGCCGGATATGATTGGCCGCCATGTTCAACTGGGAAATGTTAGTTTTAAAGTAATAGGGATCGCTGCCGCGACCTTTGTTGAACCTCAGCTACTCAGTCCGGCACTACACACCGATATTTGGTTACCCTGGGATTTTCACTCCGACTTTGTCGACATGCCGGATTCGGGTATCCGGGCTGGTCATTTTTATCTGGCTCAGCTTAAGCATCCGGCAGACCGTCAGCAGTTTGAACAGGAAATCAGACCACATTTACAGCCTTTGTGGCAGCAAGCCAGTAGCCACCTGCCACATCTTGCCGGGCGTCAGCTGCATTTTAATGCGCATCCGCTAAGGCAGGTGTTGCTCGGAGACAGCAGTCAGCAAAGTTTGTGGTTGCTGGCTGGCAGTGCGGCCCTGCTGTTGTTAGCTGCAGTGAATATGCTGAATTTGTTGCTGTCGCGTGCTGCCAGCCAGCAAAAAACCATGGCGATTACGGCGGCATTAGGGGCACAACGGACACAAACATTAAAACTGTTTAAAGCCGAATTAACCTGCCTGCTGCTTGCAGCCGGAGGCGTTGCTTTACTGACTGCTGCAGGGGCATTTCAGCTATTGCGCCTTTATGCCGGAGATATGCTTCCTGGCGCCCGGCAGTTAGACGTCGATGGTCTTACGCTGACTTTTGCGGTGCTGCTTAGTGGGTTATTGCTGCTCAGTTTCAGTCAGTTGATGAGTCACCGGCTTGACTATCGGGCGCTACAGCAAAGTTTGCAGAGTGGCAGCAAAGGCGGTGGGTTGACTGTCAGCCCGGCAATCCGTTTTATCTTGATCAGCTCGCAAGTGATGCTGACTACCCTGATCCTGGTATGCTGCAGCCGGGTGTTTAGCGACGCTTACTTGCAGCTACAGCAGCAACTGGGCTTTGTGGCGACAGATCGCTACCAGATTACGCTGGAAGATATCAGTCCGCCTCCGGCGCGTGAGCTCAATGCTGCAGCACGGCAGGCATATCACCGCCAGCAAAAAGACCAACTAATGCAAATCAGGGACTTGATGATGCAGTTGCCGGATGTTGCCATGGCGGCCGTCAGTAGTGGCGCCCCCGCCTCATATAACGGCTTCTCGGCCGACACAGCCAACTTTATCTCTGCTACAGACGCCGGTGCGACACCCATTGAAGCTAAGGTTATGCATACCGATCAGTATTTGATACCACTGTTTGAGATCCCTTTGGTGCAGGGCCGGCGGTTTTCTGCGGTGGAAGTACAAACGCAAGCCCCTCTGATCATCATTAATCAGACTCTGGCTAACAAATTAGCACCTGGCAAGGATGTCATTGGCGAACGCATCACTGCAACAAACAATGATCAGGTATTTGAAATCATCGGCGTCAGTGCCGATCAAAACTTACCGGAAACCGGTGCAGAGCAGGAGCCCTTCCGGATTTATACAACACAGAACTTTTATATAGCAGCTACTTACTCGTACAGCTGAGGCCTGACGCTCAACTCAATAAAACGCATATCAATCAGCTGATTCAAACAGGTAGCGCCACACTTGCGCGCGGCAAACATCTACAGTATTGCCGACAATATCAGCATCGCGCTGCAACGCCAGCAGTTAAGCGCAGCCATCACCTGCGGTCTTGGCATACTGAGCCTGTTGCTGGCAGCTATGGGTATTTATGGCGTATTGAACTACAGCGTGCAGCTACGCCGCTTTGAATTGGGTGTGCGCATGGCGATTGGTGCCAGACCAGCAACTATTGTCCGCCAGCTGTTGCAGGAGGTCAGTGTACCGACGTTGACTGGGTTGGGCCTTGCATTATTGTTGCTGTGCGCCGGGCAGATCAGATATCAGTTCTTTACCGGGCCAATAATGCCATCAGTCCTGCTACCGCTTTTGCTAATCCTGTTGCTGGCTCTTCTGACAACTCTGGCTTCGGTCTGGCACGTTATCCGCAAACCGGCCATATATGCATTACAAGGGCACTGATATGTTTAATTTCAAAGAGCTATTCAACGTGTTTTATGCGTTGGGCAAAGCTAAAAGCTACACGGTGACGGTGATATTAACCCTTGGTTTAACCTTAGGCGGTCTCGTCGCTGTACTCAATCTCGGTTATCAGCTGTTACTGGCACCTTTGCCCTACCCGGGATCAGCCCAGCTACATTACCTGTCCGGAGATGTGATAAGTGCCAGTGGCCAGCACACGCCCGCCTTACCGATAGCCGCGGCTGAAACGGGCTACCGGCTGCAGCCTGCAGGTCAAATCACGGCCGCGCTGGTTGGTTACAATCAGGGTATAGCGCAAAACCTGAATGAAGCTCCGACCTTGCAACTTGGCTACGTGACGCCTGAGTTCTTTTCGATGCTGGCCGCACCGGTGGCGATCGGCAGGACATTCTCAGCGGATGAAGGCTTAAACAGTCAACACCCGGTCGCAGTGATCAGCTTTCGACTATGGCAAACGCAGTTTGCCGGCTCTGCCGATATAGTTCGGCAAAGCCTGGAAATTGACGGGCAATGGTTTCGAATTATCGGAGTAACGACCCAGCTTTTTCGTTGAACCGGAGATCTTGTTTGCCGGTCAACAGACCGATGTCTGGCTGCCATGGACTATGTACAAATTCCGCGGGCGCAGCGCAAGTCCTGGGGACAGCTGTGGGGTAAACATGCCATGCTACTGAAAACACAACCAGCAGCAGAACCAAGCGAAGTACTGCAAAGCTACCAAACCACTTAAGTGGATTATTCAATACTGCCGGTGGCAAACCGGTCGATCTGCTAAATGCCCGGCTACAGCTCGCTCTAACGCCGTTGCAGGCACTAGTGCAACACCAGGCGCCGGCACAGTATCCGTGGCTATTGCTCGGAACTTTATTGCTGGTCAGTCTCGGTATGGTCAATCTGCACCAGCTGAGCCTTACCCGCCTTGCTGCCCGTCATTCACAACTGGCAATTCGGGCTGCCGTGGGAGCCCGTCCGCGCGATTTATTACACCCTTTATTGCAGGAATGGGCAGTTCTGCTGGTGTTGGGATGTGGATTGGCGCTGATGTTCCAATTATTGCTTTTACAGGCTTTCCGACAATTGCCCGAAGGTTTGTTGCCCCGGGCTAACGAATTGTCCTTACAACCTGTCAGCTTGCTGGCCTACCTGCTGCTACCCGCGGTACTGATTGCTGGTTTAGCGCTGCGTCTATACCAGCAAATGGACTATCACCGCCTCAGTATGTCGCTATGCAGCAGCCAAAAGGTGGGCTTAAACCCATTCCACACCGTCGTTTAAGGCAGTTGTTAGCGGCACAGGGTGCTGTTGCAACTTTGGTGTTGATGTTTGCTATACAGTTATTCATAAATGCACTCGTGCATTTATGGCAATCGCCCGGTATTGAGACGATTGATCGCTACCATGCATCGCTGGACCTCGCTGCTGTGAATGAGATCCCTCGTCTGCAACGCCGTGATGACTTTCTGGCAATCCGTCATTTGTTGGAATCTCAGCCCGGCATTGTTGCAGTCAGTGTCGCAAATCTGCTGCCATTGGCTAATTATGGTGACTATCAGTGGATGACGGAATTGAGGGATCCAAAGCAGGCACAAATAACTTATTCGGTATCGTCCAGTCTGGTTGATGAACAGTATCTGGCAGTATTGGGGGCAAAATTGCTCCGTGGCCGGCAGTTCAGCGCTACAGAAACCCGCGAACAACTGCCGGTGGTCATCATCAATGAACGCTTTGCCCGCCAAATATCCTCAGCAGATGACTTAAGCAAATTCCCACAACTACGCTGGGCGAATGATAGTAGTGAAACCCTGTATCAGGTGGTTGGTGTTTTTGCCGATTGGCAACTCCCGGATATGGAGGAACCGCCCAGAGCCCTTTTTGCTGGGGGATTCCCAGGATTGGCCAGTTTGATTATCGTCAGTAAGCCGGCTACGGTACTTAATAAAACAACACTAAAAAACTGCTGGCAAGTGTAAATCCGCGATACCGCATTACTGAATTACGTAGTCTTGCCGACAACCATGCAAATCGACTGACATTAGAACGCCTGACCGCTTACAGTACACTAGGGTTGAGTCTGGTGATTCTGCTACTTTGCAGTGTCGGTCTGTCAGGCTTGTTAAGCTATTGCGTACAACTGCGACGTACTGAACTTGGCGTACGAATGGCAATTGGCGCCAGGCCGGTCACCATAGCTATTGAGCTGCTCCGGGAGAATTTACGCCCTGTTGCTATAGGTTCGCTGTGCGCATTGTTCGCCGTATTCAGCGTGATTTATACGGTACAACATCCGGTGGCGCAACAAATCGCCAGGCTTTTAAACCCATCGCCGGCAGGTATCCTGTTACCGGTTTTCCTCATAATGACTTTAACCAGCTGCATTTATTATTGTCGATGCAGAGTATTCTTCGTCATCCAGTGCAACACTCATTAACAGGGCAATAAAAAGCAGCTGTTCTCGCATCGTTGATGCCCCCTTAAAGAGGGCATCAAGCTCGTGAGCACTCCGGCCATAGCAATCACAATAGAAACTGAATTTCAGCAGGCAAAAAAAAATCCCCCGATAAACGGGGGATTTCTAGCAGAAAACAGCGCGAACTGTCTTCACTCGAATCAATTACTCAGCAGCAGTTTCTTCAACTGGCAGAGCGCCCACTTCTGGACGGTCAACTAACTCGATGTAAGCCATTGGCGCATTGTCACCTGTACGGAAGCCACACTTCATAATACGAGTGTAACCACCTGGACGCGCGTTGTAACGCGGACCTAAAACGTTGAACAGTAAACCAACAACTTCTTTATCACGTGTACGGGCAAAAGCTAAACGGCGGTTTGCGACGCTATCATTCTTAGCCAGTGTGATCAGAGGTTCGATTACACGGCGTAACTCTTTTGCTTTTGGCAGAGTCGTTTTGATGATTTCGTGCTTCACCAGCGAGCTTGCCATATTACGGAACATTGCCTGACGGTGGCTGCTGTTCCGGTTTAACTGACGACCACTCTTGCGATGGCGCATGATCTATTCCTTCTCACTAAACCAGGAACTGGTATCTGGTTAGTCTTTATTTACCAAACTTGCTGGCGGCCAGTTTTCTAGGCGCATGCCCAGAGATAACCCACGTGACGCCAACACGTCTTTGATTTCGGTAAGTGACTTTTTACCCAGGTTAGGCGTTTTCAGCAGCTCAACCTCGGTACGTTGCACCAGATCACCAATGTACTGAATCTGCTCTGCCTTCAGACAGTTGGCAGAACGAACTGTTAATTCCAGATCATCGACAGGACGTAACAGAATCGGATCGAATTCCGGCTTCTCTTCGCGTTTCTCTGGTTCGCTCTTGTCGCGCAGTTCTACGAAGAACTCCAGCTGTTCAGCCAGAATTGTCGCAGCACGACGAATTGCTTCCTCCGGCTCAACAGTGCCGTTGGTTTCCATGTCGATTACCAGTTTGTCCAGGTCAGTACGCTGTTCTACCCGCGCAGCTTCAACCGAATAAGCGATACGCTCAACCGGGCTGAAAGATGCATCAAGCAGTAAACGACCAATTGGACGTTCGTCATCTTCTGAGGACACTCGGGCTGATGCAGGCACGTACCCACGACCACGTTGTACTTTCAGACGCATACTGAATTCAGTTTCGCCTGTCAGATTACAGATTACGTGCTCAGGGTTAACGATTACTACACCGTCACCACGCTGGATATCACCAGCAGTTACAGGGCCAGCACCTTTTTTGGTTAAAGTCAGAGTGACTTCGTCTTTGTCTTCCAAACGAACGGCTAAGCCTTTCAGGTTCAGGAGGATATCAATGATATCTTCCTGTACGCCTTCTTTGGCGCTGTACTCATGAAGCACGCCATCGATTTCCACTTCAGTCACTGCACAACCTGGCATAGACGATAAAAGGATACGACGTAACGCGTTGCCCAAGGTATGCCCGAAACCGCGCTCAAGTGGTTCCAAAGTAACTTTGGCACGAGTTGGGTTGATTTTTTCGATACCAACTAATCTCGGCTTAAGGAATTCGGTGACAGAACCCTGCATTTTATCCTCTCTTAAGAAAATGCCTTACTACTTAGAGTAAAGCTCGACGATTAACTGTTCGTTGATGTCAGCAGACAAATCTGAACGCTCTGGACGACGCTTGTAAACGCCTTCCATCTTTTTCGTGTCAACTTCAACCCAAGTTGGTTTTTCACGTTGTTCAGCAACTTCTAAAGCAGCAACGATACGCGCTTGCTTCTTCGCTTTTTCGCGAACAGCGATCACTTGTTCTGGTGACACAGCGTAAGATGGGATATTCACAACGCGGCCATCCAGCATGATAGCTTTGTGGCTGACTAACTGACGTGCTTCAGCACGTGTGCTAGCCAGACCCATGCGATACACTACGTTGTCCAGACGTGATTCCAACAACTGGAGCAGGTTTTCGCCGTGTTACCCTTCAAACGAGCAGCTTCTTTGTAATAGTTACGGAACTGCTTTTCTAATACGCCATAAATACGACGTACTTTTTGTTTTTCGCGTAATTGTAAACCGTAGTCCGATAAGCGACCGCGACGAGCGCCGTGCTGACCTGGAGCTGTAGTTAAATTACACTTTGAATCGATTGCTCGGACGCCGCTTTTCAGGAACAGATCTGTACCTTCGCGCGACTCAGTTTGAGCTTAGGACCCAAATATCTTGCCATCTTCTTTCTCCAATAATCTTAGAAGCGCTTGTTACACGCGACGTTTTTTCGGTGGACGGCAACCATTGTGTGAATTGGCGTCACGTCGGTGATATTCGTAATGCGGTAGCCAGCTGCGTTCAGCGCACGAATGGCTGACTCACGACCTGGACCAGGACCGTTTACGAAAACTTCAAGATTCTTCAGACCATACTCTAACGCGGCAGTACCAGCGCGCTCAGCAGCAACCTGTGCAGCGAACGGCGTAGACTTACGCGAACCACGATAACCTGAACCACCGGCAGTTGCCCAGCACAGAGCATTGCCTTGACGGTCAGTAATAGTGACGATGGTATTGTTGAAAGAGGCATGGATATGAGCCATACCGTCAGAAACTTGCTTTTTACCCGTTTACGAGTACGAAACTGGTGCTTTAGCCATGTTTTACCCCGTCTTATTTCTTGATTGCTTTGCGTGGGCCCTTGCGGGTACGCGCGTTAGTTTTAGTGCGCTGACCACGAACCGGCAGACTACGGCGATGACGCAGGCCACGGTAGCAACCAAGGTCCATCAAACGTTTGATGTTTAACGTGATTTCACGGCGTAAGTCACCTTCAACGGTGTACTTAGCAACTTCGTCACGAAGAGTATCGAGCTCTGCGTCTGACAACGTAGAGATTTTACGATTTTCTTCGATGCCCACTGCCAGCCAGAATGGCTTTTGAGCGGGTTTTACCGATACCAAAAACATAAGTCAAAGAAATGACTGCATGTTTATTATCGGGGATGTTAATGCCAGCGATACGGGCCACTAACGTTCTCCTATAAATGAGTTTAAGGGTGCCGATTTGAAAAGCCCGTAAGGATACTCAAACGGCGGCCATATGCAACAATAAGTCCGGGCTAAACCAAACAGTTTAGCCTGACCTAATTTTTCTGCTGTTGCCTTGACGTTGCTTGTGCTTAGGCTCTACACAATTACCCGCCACAACATTGTTGCGCTTGATAACTTGCAGTTACGGCAATCTTCTTAACGGAGCTCGTACTTCATGACTTAACTCCGCAATAGTACCTTAACGACCGAAGCCCTTAAGATTTGCTTTTTTAAGCACAGACTCATATTGATTAGACATCAAGTGGGTCTGTAACCTGTGCCATAAAGTCCATAATTACGACGACGATAATCAGTAAAGATGTACCACCGAAGTAGATTGCACATCAAGCGCAACCATCATGAACTCAGGAACCAAACAGATAAAGGTGATATATGCTGCACCAGCTCAGGTTAAGCGAGTCATTACTTTATCATGTATTTAGACGTCTGCTCACCAGGACGAATACCTGGAATAAAGGCGCCAGATTTTTTCAGGTTATCTGCCGTTTCACGCGGGTTGGAACACCAACGCGGTATAAAGAAACAGAAGAACACAATAGCCGCAGCATATAAAATGATATACAGCGGTTGCCCCTGAGACAGCATTAACGCCAGCTCTTGGAAAAAGTTGCTATCATACCATCACCTGTACCAAACCAGGTAGCGATTGTTCCTGGGAACAAAAATGATGCTCGAAGCGAAGATTGGCGGAATTACGCCAGCCATTCACTTTTAACGGTAATGGCTCTTTGCGCTGCATACACCTGACGGCCTTGCTGGCGTTTTGCATAATTCACAACGATCCGGCGCTGAACCACGTTTCGAAGAAAACCACGAACCACAGGTAACGACGACAACAATAAACGCAA
>JACVEC010000233.1:0-261757 GCA_025215565.1 Flaveria ramosissima | reverse complement strand
TTGTGGATTAAACTTACCCGTTTGGATGTCTAATTCAAAATCCAATCTTAAACTCAACTTAAAAGCCGACGCGAAATATCAAATACTCAATTCACTCCTAACAGTTATAAAAATTCTGCTACTTTCAACTTTTTAACTATTTCAACATGTTATTTTTATGTTTTAATATAGAGATAATTATGTGATATATTATTATATCCAAGCAAACGGGTTCATGTAATTGGGATGGTACCACGATACTATACATGTGTCAAACCAAGGGCGAAGCTTAAAAGCCCACCCTCTGTTTTTCGCTCTAAGTGGAAATTTATATCTCTTTCGTCCAAAAATTGTATACCTATTGAGTCCGCTCTGTCCGATTTCTTCAAGCTCCGTTACTGTGTCAAACCGTCAAAATTTTCTAAACCTAATATTGTATCCTGTCTCTTACCCAAATATTTATCTCATATATTTTAGGTTTTAAAGTTTTCCTGTCTTCTATTTCATTCAGGTCCTAAAGTGTGTAATATTTTGTGATAAGAAAATGTCTCATTCACCAATCGAGCTGAATAAGAAACAAGTGTACTTCTTAGCAAATTTTGAAATGTATGCATAAGTTTGTAGTTTTTAAATATGTAGTTTCGGAAATTAAATACATGACATAATAATTAAAATTTAAAATGTTAAACTCAATAGCAATGAATATAATAAAACTATTTGTTTTATTCATTTGCGTGTTTAATTGTTTTAGTAACAATTTATATTGAATAATTTTAAGACTGATTTCGATACAAGTAAACTTCCACGTGAATCATTTACCTAAATAACACAGCGTATAAATACCGATTTTGTTTTAATAATTCTTAAGTGTGGAGGGTTATAAGAATTTCAGTCGGTTACATAACAAAATTGGTCAAACTTTTTAATTTGAAGGGTATATTTGCTTACCTTTTATATGTGGTTCATACATTTAATATATTCAATTTATTATTAATACACCTTAAAATCGTGAGTAATTATGTAAAGTCGTTACAACGAGTAATTATATATAGAGATCACAGGATTTCCATCTTACAATATTATTCTTACAAGTGTGAAGGATTCTTAGTTGTGCATTGATCAGACAGAATGGAGAAAGCCATTATATTCAAGTTTTTTGTCATCACCACCTTACTTATTACCACATGTAAGTGATGCCAAGTTGATGAGTTTAATTTTGATTCGTTTTTGTTACTCTTCATCTTTTCGTACCTTTTTATTTCAACAGATCGATGTAATGCACCACATACACACACATATATATAATTTAATAATAATAATATAATAATTATTATTATTTTTGTTGTTGAAAAATATTTGGTTTATGGCATTTGTAGTGTTTGGAGTTAGCAGTGCAGATGGGGAAAATTGCATTCGGAAATCTTGTGTGATTGGAGGTTCTGATCCTGAGAAGACCATATGTCCTCCACCCTCGTGTCAAGATAAAGATGATTGTTCCCATTATTGTTTTCCAAATCCCGAACCCTTTTGTCAAAAAGGCACTTGTTGTTGTTGGTAGCTAGTAGGCCATGTGTTAGATTAGATGACTTAGAATGATAATTCTAATAAAGTTTTATCTATTTCTTAAGAGTATAAAATCTTTTATATGCTCGAGTTATTAACGTCCTTTTATTGAATTTTGTGATTTCATTAGAATACATCTCACATAAAGAGGACATACGATTGAGTTGAATGGCTCGAGAAGAATAGATATATAGCAATAAGATAATGAGAAAACAAAACAAATACAAATGGATGCAAAAATCAGCTCACGATTCTAACTAAAAAACCAAATATATCGTAAAAATATTCAATGATTTTAACAAATCTGTTATACTAGAAATATGTGAGTGGGTGGGTGTATGCACAGACATCACCTACATCAAACACAAAAAGATATAACATTGTATTATCCGTATTTTTTAATATACACAATTATATTATCTAAGTAATGCTAAGGAACCCATAAGAAGAAACAAAGAGTACTATTCATACCACGGATGCAATGATGTGTTTATGAAATCGTTCATAGTTTGTTATGCTAGCTTGAGTATCAAATAAGAAAATGTTGCAAAGTCAAAGGCTATTATTACACATGAAATGTGTTCATTTTAAAAAACGTCTAACATAAGAACTCTCATTATCTGGAAGAGTATTTCATTAATATCTTCATAGTTGATACTATTAGATTAAGCCATTCGGTGCTTGAATACATCTACATTTGATGGGTTCTAATTCTATTTTAGGAGTTGACAAGAGAAATTATATTTATATAATACTAATAATCAACTTACTTATGTATTTAGGTTTGTACCTTATGTTTTATAGATTGTATCTCACATTATTTTTTCTTTACTTGTTTTATTTTTAATCCTATAGTTTTTGTCTTTTACATTTAACCCTAATACCTTTTTTATTTTCAAATTTGTTCTCAAATACTTTTCATCTTTTACATATTTTGTTTTACGTCTACCTCTAAAATTTTCGAGTTAACATACATGCACATTCGTATGTGGTTTAACTTTTTTACATCTGTTTTTTTCTGTTTCACAACTGTGTTGTGTAATACACTTCGTTCTAATTTATATACATTAACAAGTCGCAATGCACATGCATGGGTTAAAGTTTTTACGTCTATTTTTTGCTTGGTTTTATTATTATTTTTTGTTAACAAACAAGATCAATTTGGAAGATACTCTTATTCAATCATGAAGAACCAAGAATGAATTACAAAGAAAGCACAAGAATTCAAAGATCGTCTTCTTCACTGCGCCTCTAATCTCTATATATCTAAGTTAGTTGATAACTAACTATTATCAACTAATTATTTACACAAAACTCCTTCAAACTAAGAAACATTTACAATAATAGTCCCTGTACTTCTAATCTTGAACCAGTTGACTTTATTTCACTTCACCACACAATCTCCACCTTTAAATAGAAGTCAACCTATACTAAGAACATCCAAACACCTTTAAAACTTAACACCAGGTAAAGACTTTGTCAGCATATCAGCAGCATTGTCTTCAGTATCAACCTTCTCCACAAGAACTTCTTAAGAGCATACTACATCTCGAATAAAATACAACCTTACATTTATATGCTTAGTCCTCTCATGGAATACAATATTCTTGGAAAATTGCAAAGCTCCTTGATTATCACAGAACACAACATGACTCATGACTTTAAGCCCAAACTCACGCGCTAAACCTCTTAACCATAACGCCTCTTTTACAGCCTCATTTAAAGCACACATATTCAGCTTCAATGGATGATAAAGCTACTACATGTTGCAAAGAAGCTCTCCAACTCACCATTCCACCCATAAACTTGAAAGCATACCTAGTGATTGATCTCCCTCTATCAAGATCTTTAGCATAATCAGAATCTACATAACCAGTGACTTGCTCATCTTTCTCCTGATCACCCCCAAATGTAAGGCCCCGTTCCCGGGACGCTTATAGTTGGTCATTCATCGCACATAAAGCTTATAATTACTTTACATTAAGAAATCATTGCAGCGGAAACATTAAAAAATGACATCACGTTTCATTATAATTACTTTTGCCAAATAATACATCATTATCCGGTTACAAAATTCATGTTTGCATTACATCACAAAAGCTATATAATTGGATGCCATCCCAAAAGAGCCGAGTAGCCTCGCCGTGCCATCCTCAGCAATCATTTACCTGCCAACTAGAAAACGTAATAAAAGTCAGCGTTGCTGAGTGAGTTCTAGTTTTAATAATAAAACATACTTTACTTTCATTAAAAACTATTCCTTTTATCATGCGATCATTCAACATACGTAAATACAGATAATATCATTATTATCTTTCATCTCATTCATTATCTTCCATTCTTTTCGTTCATTCTGTCTTCCGAGTCTTTTGCGACAACATGGTCGCTCACCTCAATGGCAATCTCAATGATTGCTCGCTATCCAAGTCTTTTGCACCCCTAAGGTTGCTCACCCCAATTGCCCATCACGATAGCAAGCTATCCGAGTCTTTTGCAACAACAAGGTTGCTCACCCCAAGGCAACGTCACGATAGCACTTTACTCGAGTCTTTTGCAACGACAAGGTTGCTCACCTCATAGGCAATCTAAATGATTGCACTTCATCCGAGTCTTTTGCAACACAAAGTCGCTCACCCCAATATATATGCTTCCAAGCCTTTCTTTCGTTCATTCATCATTCGCTAATGCATGCATTCTTACTTCATGTTCCTCTTTCATTATCTTTCGCTTTACATTACATAATACTTCATTCATTCATTCATTAGCATGACATGTAAAGCCACAAGAAAGATAAGCATACATCATAATAAGGAACATTCATACACATTCATCAACATCATACAGGGCAACATCATACATTCATAATATGCATAAACATGCAACATCATCATCATCATGCCCTACATGCTCTCTAAGGCCATAACCATCCTCTTACATGTTCTCACGGGTTACTTTACGTCAAAACTTACATCTGCACCTTTCCCCGAAGGCTAGAAATCAAACTACACATTCCTTCGAGTGCAACAGCCCTATTCGGGCGTATGAACACCCTTCAGTCGCATGGCCTCCATGCGACTGAACATCATGCGACTGGACTCATGCGGATGAACATCTATGCGAATGAACATTCAATCGTGCGTATGGACCTTGTGCGAATGGGGTTACTGCGAATGGGCACCTATGCGACTGACCTCATACGAATGGACTCATGCGACTAAGCATCTATGCGACTGAACCCTCAGTCATGCAATCCCCATGCGACTGGACTCCCAGTCGTGCGACTGAAACCTTAGTCGTGCGATTGAATCCTCAATCGTGCGAATGAATCCCAATCGTGCGAATGACCTTCAATCGCCCTCATTCGGCCGTATGGCCTTCATTCGGTCGCCTAGCCCTAGCTGATGCAGAATGGAGTTCATCCCGAACCCAATCTGCCATTTTCGGTCTCCAAGCTCATCCAAACCCATTCTAAGCCTAAATTAACCCTCCTGGACCTTAGGAATGCATACCATAACACCATACAAGCACACACAAGCCCGAAATCATACTCTAAACACATCATACACATCACACCCAAATGGGTCAAACACACACACTCATAAAAACGGGTTTTGAACATTTTCCAGCCCCAAAATCAGTTGAAAGCAAGTAAAAGTGGGGTCCTAGAACTCACACAATCGAGCACAAAGACAAGAGCTTCGATTTGGCTTGCTACTCGACGAATTTGGACACTCGAATCACCCGAAACACCACTTTTCTCCCTTTTTCTCTTCTTTCTCTCTTCTCTTCCTCTCAAATCTGAAAATATGTGAAGTGTGGGGAGAGTGGGCTGCCCTCTCCCTACACATATCACCACATTACCCAACTTTTCTTCGTTGGCGAGTTTGGTCCCTCGACTTTGAACTTTATTTCTTTTCTTTCTTCGTCGGCTTCAAAATAATAAATTTCCGGGTGTTACAGTTATTCTTCGAACAAACGTGGATAATGTTGTCTCATTTCTTCCTCAGTCTCCCACGTTGACTCGGATCCCTTCCTGTGCTTCCACTGTACACGCACAAGAGGAACCACTTTATTCCTTAGGCTTTTCTCCTTTCGGTCGATGATTGGCACTGGTTGCTCCACATAATTGATCCGTTCATCTACTTCGATATCTTCCAATGGGACAATCATATCTTCATCTGCTAAGCACTTCCTTAGATGAGATACATGGAATGTCGGGTGAATTCCACTTAACTCATCTGGCAACTCCAGTCTATAGGCCACCTCTCCTACTCGAGCAATGATTCGGAAAGGGCCTATATACCTTGGGCTCAACTTGCCCCGCTTTCGGAAGCGAATGATACCCTTCCAAGGTGAGACCTTCAACATAACCCGGTCACCCACCTGGAACTCAATCGGCCTGCGCCTTTTATCAGCATACGACTTCTGTCTGTCTTTGGCTGCCTTCATGAAGGCTTTAATCTTCTCAAGCTTCTCAGTCATAGCCTCGATAACCTCGACGCTCCCCAATTCCTTCTGACCAATATCACCCCAACAAACAGGTGTTCTGCATCTCCTACCGTATAGCATCTCATATGGGGGCATACCATTGCTGGCATGATAACTGTTGTTGTATGAGAATTCGGCTAACGGTAGGTGGTCATCCCAACTTCCACCAAAATCAATCACACATGCCCGAAGCATGTCTTCCAGCGTCTGAATGGTCCTTTCTGACTGACCATCAGTCTGGGGATGATAAGCCGTGCTAATATGTAACCTCGTCCCCATAGCATCGTGGAACTTCTTCCAGAATTTAGATGTAAACCGGGTGTCGCGATCCGACACGATAGACACCGGCACACCATGACGAGTCACGATCTCCTTGATGAACAGATCAGCTAACCTCTCAGATGAATATGTCTCGCGGATCGGTAGGAAGTGAGCACTCTTCGTCAAACGATCAACTATCACCCATATGGCATCATACCCTTTCGGGGTACGCGGTAGCTTTGTGATGAAATCCATGGTGATGTGCTCCCACTTCCATTCCGGTATATCTAGTGGTTGTATCTTCCCATACGGCTTTTGGTGCTCGGCCTTCACCTGTAAGCAAGTAAGGCACTTACTCACATACTCCACCACGTCGCGCTTCATACCCGGCCACCAATAATCTTTCTTCATATCATTGTACATCTTCGTGGCACCAGGATGAATGGAGTACCGAGTCTTGTGAGCTTCATCCATTATCTTCCCCCGTAGATCCCCAAAACGAGGAATCCACACACGATCAAATCGGGTTCTAACACCGAGCGTGTTTTCACCCAATTCTCCAACCAGACCTCTCATCCTTTCAGAGTTAAGATGATCTTCCTTCAGTGCCTCATCTTGAAACTCTTTAACCTGCTTCATTACATCAGAGGTCATGATCAACTGATAGGCTTTCACCCGAATCGGCTCGGGCCTCTCTTTCCGGCTAAGGGCATCAGCCACCACATTGGCCTTGCCCGGATGGTAGTGGATCTCACAATCATAATCCTTTATAAGTTCCAACCACCGCCTCTGCCTCATGTTCAAATCCTTCTGCTCGAAGAAGTACTTTAGACTTTTGTGGTCAGTGAATATGGTGCACTTAGTCCCGTACAGATAGTGCCTCCAAATCTTCAATGCAAAGACCACAGCTGCTAGCTCCAAGTCATGAGTAGGATAATTGACCTCATGAACCTTCAACTGTTGGGATGCATAGGCTATGACCTTTCCTCTCTGCATTAACACGCACCCCAACCCTGAGTAAGAAGCATCAGAATAAACCACCAGATCTTCACTTCCATCGGGTAACGAAAGAACAGGAGCTTGAGTCAATCTCGCCTTCAATTCTTCAAACGCCTTCTCTTGAGCTTGACCCCATACGAACTTCACATCTTTTCGGGTCAACTTAGTTAGTGGAGAAGCAATCTTGGAGAAGTCTTGGATGAACCTTCTATAGTAACCCGCCAAACCCAAGAAGCTACGAATCTCGGATGGCGTCTTTGGTGACTTCCATTGCATAACCGCCTCCACTTTCGCCGGGTCCACCATAATCCCGTCAGGATTCACCACGTGACCCAAGAACTGAACTTCGCGCAACCAGAACGCGCACTTGGAGAATTTAGCATACAACTTCTCCCTTCTCAACGTCTCTAGAACTTCCCGAATGTGACCGGCATGTTCTGCTTCGCTTCTCGAATAAATCAGGATATCATCAATAAACACGATCACTGATTTATCCAACATAGGCCGACACACACGGTTCATCAAATCCATAAAAGCAGCTGGCGCGTTGGTCAAGCCAAAGGTGTGACATCTCTTAATTTCGTTAAAATTAAAAGTAAACTTTGTTAGGTTTTTTTTTAAAGGACCTCTTATGTCAATTTTGAAACTTTGAGGATTTATTATGCTGAATAATTAATCTGATGATTAACAAATTAATATAGAAATAACAACATTAAAAGTGTTATAATGTTTACTTATTATTATAAAATTTAAGGTGTTAATAACCTTAAATAAAATAATGACTAATCTTTATTACTATTATAATAGTGACACTAATAACAATATTATTTTTAATATTAATGACAATAATAATCATAATAATAAGATTAATAATAATAATTATATTAAAAGTAATCTTGTTAAAAAATAGAAACAATATAAGTGTCACTTGTATTTAATTAGCTTTTACATAAAATAATAACATTTCAAATTTGAGGGTCTATATGGTAATTTAATTCAAACTAAAACAAAACTTTAAAAACTAAAATGTTAAAGTAATGAAACCTCAGGGACCATCTGTGTCAACTTGGGAAACAACCCAAACCAAATCCCCCCAACCCCGCTTTTCCGGTGGCCGGCTCCGGCGGCCCTCCGGCGAAGCTCCGGCCGCGTCACAACATCCGAATCTCATTGTTTTTACTCCAATTCAACCGTTCCAAACGCAATTCGAGCCTATAACATCACTTAAACATCATTTAATCAAGTTAATCATCGGTTACAAGGGCCGATTTATTTCATAACCGAAGCTCCCTTAAACCAAAACCGTTCGAGACTTAAACACCAATAATATTCCAATTACTTCAAGAATATCGAACTTCTATCTATTCCTAATCAAACAAAACTCCCAATTTCACCTGAGACAAACAATTGCAACGAATTCGAATACCTTCTTTAGCCGCGACCTACCTGCAACTTGAACCCTATCCTCTGGTTTTCAATTTCGGAAATTGATAGAGGGCTTTGGTTCACTTAGTTCTTTACATGCTTTCTGCAAAAGGAATTGGAGTATCGTGCACATTCCCGTCGTGAACCGAATTCGACCGGGCCGAACGTGTTCTTCATTTGTTCTTAATAGACAACTTCGAATCGGGTAAATTAAACACATCATCTTAGTCGATTTCTTTTGCTTATCAAAAACCCTAACATAAATTTGGTTAACAACATCAATTTGATGTTCAATTTTGGGTTTATACCGTTCTAGGGTTCTTAGAAATTGGGGATTTCAGTTTGATTTGGTTTATAAAATATTGAAATGGGATTCTATCAGGCATAGGCGCCCAGCCTAACTGGTAAACATGCACACTGTCAACCTCGAGGTCCCGGGTTCGAACCCGGGCACCTCCTTTTGTTTTGTTTTATCATTTTTAAGCCTTTTTAATTACATATAAAATTACAGAAAATTTATAATTAATATAAAAATTATTTCTGATAATTAATATAAAGATTTTAGACACTAAAATATTTTCTGAAATTTTTCTAATTTAAATATATTCATAAATATATATATATATATATATATATATATATATATATATATGTATATATATATATATATATATATATATATATATATATATATATATATATATATATATATATATATATATATATATAAATATATATAAATCTTTTAGTTATTCCTTATAAAATGGATTTTAAATGATTGTTCATATTAATAAATTTTCATTGATCCAAACGTTACTTCTAAAATCATGATTTGTTTAAATTTTTATATTTAAACTTATTAGTTGTTACAAAAGGTTTTCTTTTAAATTAACTAAACACTTATTTATATTAGATTGGACTTAAAAATATTTATGAACACTTAATTCTTTAAAGAATTAAATTCATAATTGTAGTAATTATATATAATTACTTAAAATATTTAAGAATATTATTATAAAACACATTTTAGCTAATTAATATTGAGTTATTAATCAAAATGCTATTTTATTCTTAGATAATTAAAAGACTTAATTATATATTGAATCTCCTCATCATTATATTTAATTTCATTTTGAAAATACTTAAATACATATATAATTCTTCTAATGGGTTTAAAGTGAGAATAAGTATTCTATAAATTTAGTTACTTGTCAAAACTCCTTAAAACTAACAAAACCCTAATCATTAGTAGAACGTTAAACTTATTATTAACTTTAATCTTTACCTTGTAATATATATGTTAGGTGCTTGTAATGGATACTTTGGATTTATCTTTTGGATCTTACTTTAATCTTTTACATCATCTTGTAATGCCTATATCCATGTGAGTATTTCCATACCCCTTTTTGCTTATTTTCACACTTTGGGGTGAAACATGTTAACTTATTATCCTTGCACTTGTAAACTTATTTGAGACTTGTAATCTTTATGGCAATTCATCATGCAAAGTTGTGGTTAGTTGAACTTTTGTGGTTACCATGTTATGGCGTTATATGTACAATCATTAACTATTGCTAGCCCAGCGAAGTCATAGATCTATGGGTAAGACAAGCCTGCTTGGTTGATCCAAGTACACTTAGCTGATCGTATATACTTTTAACGTTTGAGACTTGTAAAACATTGTCGAGGTTTGATTGTTGCATTGTTCATAACATCCCTAATCACTTTATTCACTAACTTATGACTTGAATTGCCATCTTTTATATACTTATGTATTGAAAACTATGGAATGCTCACCAACATTTTTATGTTGACCTTTTATTTTTAACATGTTTCAGGAATACCTCAAGTGTGTGATCTACTCTTTGAAGCATGCATATCTAGGAACGGACCTAGATAAATAAATAAAATAAGAATGACTTGTTACATTTTATGTTATGCTTTTATTCTTTTTGAGACTTATGTTTGTAATGTGACAATTGAAACTTATGTTTGAATTATATTTGGGTTATTAATAGCGTTGTGTGGCTGTGAACGATCTTAACTCTCACTCCTCGACGTTTCCGCCGTCAAGGTTGGGGTGTGACAAAAGGACATGACAAGAAACTCGTAGTGACCATAGCGCGTACGGAAAGTTGTTTTAGGAATATCCTGCTCCTTCACCTTCAACTGATGATAACCAGATCGAAGATCTATTCTCGAAAACCAACTGGCACCCTGAAGCTGATCGAACAAATCATCTATCCTCGGTCAGGGGTATTGGTTCTTCACCGTCAACTTATTCAGCTCGCGGTAGTCGATGCACATCCTCATACTACCGTCCTTCTTCTTTACAAACAGGACCGGAGCACCCCAAGGAGAGATACTCGGTCTAATGAACCCCTTAGCAAGCAACTCTTGCAACTGCTCCATCAACTCTTTCATCTCGGTCGGAGCCAACCGATACGGTGCCTTGGCGACAGGTTGGGCACCCGGTATCAGATCAATCTGAAACTCAATCTCTCTGTCAGGTGGCACTCCTGATAAGTCTTCTGGGAACACATCTGGAAAGTCACACACAACCGGTACATCGGCTAGTTGTGGTGTTGGCGTATCCACATCCTTTACATAGGCCAAGTAGGCACTACATCCACGCCTCATACACTTTCCCGCCACCGCCATCGAGATCACCTTTGGAATCGTGGTAACCCGATCCCCATAAACCGTCACTGAACTACCGTCAGGCGCCGACAACCGAATCATCTTCTTGCGACACACAATGTTCGCCTCGAAGTCCGCTAACCAATCCATCCCAAGAACCAAGTCAAAACCGCCTAAGGTCATCACAAACGGTCTAACAGGAAACTTATGACCCTCGAGCTCCACATCACAGTTCTCTATCATCTCATAAATCCTGGTAGACTTACCTATGGCAGTTTCTACATCAAAGGGCGCATCAACACGTCTACTACTAACAGGCAGCTTAGCACAGAAAGCAGCAGAAATAAAACTTTTACTGGCACCCGAATCAAATAACACAGAAGCTAAAGTTTGGTTCACCAGAAACGTACCGGACACAACATCAGGGTCCGTTCTAGCTTCCTCCTGTGTCATGGTGAATGCCCTGGCGCTCGCCCTCGGTCCATCACCTCCCGTCCTCTTTGCCCCTGAACTCTCAGCCCTCGGCTTCTTACAATCTTTGAGCATGTGACCCTCTTCACAACAGTTAAAGCATCGGACCGCACGACATGCCTTTGCCATATGCCCTGCCTTTCCACACCTGAAGTACAAGTTCGACCCAAACCTGCACTCCCCGCTATGCTCCCGTCCACATTTACCACACCTTCTCGATCCCGCACCTGACATAACCACACGGCGATCATCCACCCGTGCCTTCTTATTACCCATCGAGGCATTACCCCGACCAAACCTCTTCCCCTACCAGTTCCGGTCACCACCGCTCTTCGTGGTGTACTGTTGGTGTGTCATGGTTCCCACCTCCAGTTGCAGAAACTCCCTTTCAACCTTATCCATTTCCCGATGAGGACAAAACTCCTCGATCACCATCTTCTTCAGTTCGGGCCACCTCATTCTCCCGATCGCCCGATTACCCTCTGCTTGGACAATGTTGTCCCACCAGCATAGTGCCGAGTCCACGAAGGAGTGGGTGGCAAACTTTACTTTTTGATCTTCTCGGCACTCGCTGATGTCGAGAACAGCCTCCATTTCTCTCACCCATCGGTGAGCAGCAGCAGCATTACCATTACCATCAAAAGTAGGGGGCTTGCATCTCATAAACACCCCGTAGTTACAGCCTCGTGCCACCTCTCGCACAGGCTCCTCTTCCTCTTCCTCCTCATTATCAAAGAAAATCGTTTCAGGCTCCGGTTGCTCCCCCGAGGCCCGGTTTCTCTCCTTTCTTTCTCCCTCCTTCACAGCTTTGATGACTTCGGTCACCACAGACGGTAAGATTGTCTGCATGACCTGATGTACTTCCTCCACAACAGCCTCCTTTACCGAGGCCCTTAAGTTCGCACTCTCATCCCCAGCTTCTGGATGAGTAGTCTCAGGTTCTGCAGGAACCTCTTTCTCAGCTCTAGGCCTTCCTCTTTTAGGGCGTGGTTCAGCAACAGGGCCATCACGGCCTCCACCCCTAGAAGCTCTAGAAGATCTACCACCAGCCATTCTCTATCACACTGAAAGATTCAAACACCAACACGGTCATTCAAGGAAACAACTCAGTTTATGTCAAGTATAGTAAGTCCCTAATTACAGTGGCCAGTTGTGATTAGCCACTTACTGTACTCTTCATACCCCAAGTATTACTTGTCCTGACTACATCAGTATTCAAATCTACATACAACACATAACATATACCATGCGCACATAAACCGGTTAACTTTAAGAAAATACCTGATGGCACGCAGCTACTCAGTTTGGCATCCCATTCCCCTTTCGTCCCATTTTCAGTTTAAGTTAAGGTTTATTTTGAAAATTTACCCATTTCACTTAAACTTTGGCTCTGATACCAACTTGTAAGGCCCCGTTCCCGGGACGCTTACAGTTGGTCATTCATCGCACATAAAGCTTATAATTACTTTACATTAAGAAATCATTGCAGCGGAAACATTCAAAAATGACATCACGTTTCATTATAATTACTTTTGCCAAATAATACATCATTATCCGGTTACAAAATTCATGTTTGCATTACATCACAAAAGCTATATAATTGGATGCCATCCCAAAAGAGCCGAGTAGCCTCGCCGTGCCATCCTCAGCAATCATTTACCTGCCAACTGGAAAACGTAATAAAAGTCAGCGTTGCTGAGTGAGTTCTAGTTTTAATAATAAAACATACTTTACTTTCATTAAAAACTATTCCTTTTATCATGCGATCATTCAACATACGTAAATACAGATAATATCATTATTATCTTTCATCTCATTCATTATCTTCCATTCTTTTCGTTCATTCTGTCTTCCGAGTCTTTTGCGACAACATGGTCGCTCACCTCAATGGCAATCTCAATGATTGCTCGCTATCCGAGTCTTTTGCACCCCTAAGGTTGCTCACCCCAATTGCCCATCACGATAGCAAGCTATCCGAGTCTTTTGCAACAACAAGGTTGCTAACCCCAAGGCAACGTCACGATAGCACTTTACTCGAGTCTTTTGCAACGACAAGGTTGCTCACCTCATAGGCAATCTAAATGATTGCACTTCATCCGAGTCTTTTGCAACACAAAGTCGCTCACCCCAATATATATGCTTGCAAGCCTTTCTTTCGTTCATTCATCATTTGTTAATGCATGCATTCTTACTTCATGTTCCTCTTTCATTATCTTTCGCTTTACATTACATAATACTTCATTCATTCATTCATTAGCATGACATGTAAAGCCACAAGAAAGATAAGCATACATCATAATAAGGAACATTCATACACATTCATCAACATCATACAGGGCAACATCATACATTCATAATATGCATAAACATGCAACATCATCATCATCATGCCCTACATGCTCTCTAAGGCCATAACCATCCTCTTACATGTTCTCACGGGTTACTTTACGTCAAACTTACATCTGCACCTTTCCCCGAAGGCTAGAAATCAAACTACACATTCCTTCGAGTGCAACAGCCTTATTCGGGCGTATGAACACCCTTCAGTCGCATGGCCTCCATGCGACTGAACATCATGCGACTGGACTCATGCGGATGAACATCTATGCGAATGAACATTCAATCGTGCGTATGGACCTTGTGCGAATGGGGTTACTGCGAATGGGCACCTATGCGACTGACCTCATACGAATGGACTCATGCGACTAAGCATCTATGCGACTGAACCCCTAGTCGTGCAATCCCCATGCAACTGGACTCCCAGTCGTGCGATTGAATCCTCAATCGTGCGAATGAATCCCAATCGTGTGAATGACCTTCAATCGCCCTCATTCGGCCGTATGGCCTTCATTCGGTCGCCTAGCCCTAGCTGATGCAGAATAGAGTTCATCCCGAACCCAATCTGCCATTTTCGGTCTCCAAGCTCATCCAAACCCATTCTAAGCCTAAATTAACCCTCCTGGACCTTAGGAATGCATACCATAACACCATACAAGCACACACAAGCCTGAAATCATACTCTAAACACATCATACACATCATACCCAAATGGGTCAAACACACACACTCATAAAAACGGGTTTTGAACATTTTCCAGCCCCAAAATCATTTGAAAACAAGTAAAAGTGGGGTCCTAGAACTCACACAATCGAGCACAAAGACAAGAGCTTCGATTTGGCTTGCTACTCGACGAATTTGGACACTCGAATCACCCGAAACACCATTTTTCTCCCTTTTTCTCTTCTTTCTCTCTTCTCTTCCTCTCAAATCTGAAAATATGTGAAGTGTGGGGAGAGTGGGCTGCCCTCTCCCTACACATATCACCACATTACCCAACTTTTTTTCGTTGGCGAGTTTGGTCCCTCGACTTTGAACTTTATTTCTTTTCTTTCTTCGTCGGCTTCAAAATAATAAATTTCCGGGTGTTACACCAAAATATAAACCCACATCTTGAGTACTAGCCAAATACCTAAACAGCCACTTAGTAGCCTCCCAATGAAACTTGCCTGGATTTGACAAAAATCTGCTTACTAAACTCACACCATATCCTATATCAGGTCTAGTACAGACCATAAGATACATAAGACTTCCTATAACATTAGCATAAGAAACTTTTCTCATGTACTCAATATTAGCTTCTGTTTGAGGACAATCCAGTTTAGACAATTTAAAATGCTAAGCTAATGGAACCTTAAAAGGTTTGTAGCATTCAAAATTATATTTAGTCAAAACCTTTTTGATATATGCCCTTTAAGTTAGCTTCAACACTCCAAAATCTCTATGCCTTACAATCTCCATTCCAAATATCTTCTTAGCAGGCCCCAAATCCTTCATCTCAAACTCATTCATCAGTAATGACTTAGTATGCTGAATTTTTGTCGGACTGTCACATGCTAACAACATGTCATCAACATAAAGCAACAAATACACAAACTTACAAGGATATTACTCTCTATAATATACACAAGAGTCATAACTGCTTCTATTAAAGCCTTTAGATATGACATAATCATCAAATCTTTTATACCACTGTCTAGGTGACTATATCAGTCCATACAAGGACCTTTTAAGAAGACACACTTTATCCTCCATACCCTTTTCCACATATCCTTCAGGTTGTCTAATATACACCTTCTCCTCTAAGGTACCATGCAGAAAAGCTATTTTTACATCTAATTGTTCCAGTTCTAAATTCTTAACTGCAACAATTGACAACACAACCCTTATGAATGAGTGTTTTACCACAGGAGAATAAATCTCATTATAATCTATACCTGCCTTTTAGGTGCATCCTTTAGCTACTAGCCTGGCTTTATATCTAGGCTCCTCAACTCCAGGTATACCTTCTTTAACCTTGAACAACCACTTGCAATTCACAAGAGTCTGTTCACTTGGTTTCTCAACCAAAACCGATGTATTGTTCTTATGCATCTCCTCATTCATAGCCTTCATCCATCTATCCCTATCTACAGATGATAATGCTTCTTTGAATGTTAATGGTTCAGAGGTACTCTACATTTCAGCAACATTAAAAACAAAAACAGATTTATCATCTCTAGGCTTATCTCTTGCAATGGTATAATCTTCAGGTGGATCTCCTTGTTATTTCACTAAATTATAATTATATATATTCTAATTACTAACTTAATTATATATATTTTGATGCATATGATACAACTATATAATTTTATTATATACCTAATATTTTTACACCTTTTAGAATTTAACCCTACAAAATTCCACTTTCAACTTTCTTACCTTATATTTTTTATCTCAAATAAAATTTCCATTTGCAATTCATTCTAAATTTTCAGAGTTACACTTCGTAATGTGCGTGTATATTTAACGTTGTTACGCCTATTTTTAGTCCGTTTAGCGGCCCTGTCGCAAAGTGCTAAATTGACTTAGTTATTTTGTTTTTAATGTTTCACGTTTCATGTGTATGGTTTAGTTAATATAATACTAATTACCAAATATATTATGCATTATAAGTTGCGCATAAGCTTTAGTGGGTTGTACCCACTTTTGTTTTTTTTGTTTTTTTATTACTTTTAATCCCAATACTTTTACATCTTTTATAATTTAACCCTTATAATTTTTCACTTTCAACTTTGGTTTCCTATACTTTTTATTTTTTTTACAACCTTTTAATTTTATATTTCGGTTTAAATTTTACGAGTTAACACGTCGCGATGTACGCGTGTAGTTCAACGTTTTTACATCTATTGTTTCCGTTAAACGGCCCCGTCACAACGCGCGGTTCTTAGATCGACTTAGTTTTGATTTTTTATATTTTACGTTTCACGTGCGCCGTTCAATGTTTTTACATCAACTTTCAGTTCAATTTTATTTTCCTTTTTTTTCTTTTTAATACGAGTTTTTCCGGTGTTGTTAGTTGATATTATGAAATTGGTCTAATTTGGTAGGGTTTTACGCCCCCCGTCGCAACGCGGGGGGTTTAATACTAGTATCATTTTAAAAAGTAACAACCTCATAAACTTATAAATACTTAATAAAAAAATGAAAAGAGATGCATAAGTAATTTATAGGTATTAACGAGTGCTACATGTAAGTTAAAAAAATAACAGAAGTGACATTCTTGGAAGAAGGATATCAAAGATAACAGAAGTAATACATACCAAGAAGAAATGTTAATCCAAAACGAAGTGACATTCTTGGAAGAAGGATATCAAAGAAAGAAAATTGGGGCTGATGAGTTTTGCGCAGGATGTCTAATTTTCTTCTTTGTAATACTTTCTATTAATATTAAATGGGAACTTTGGTTAGTGAGAAGAGTGACTTTAGCTGTGCACATTGTACAATTTCTTGAGCATTTAAAAGAAACTAATTCTCTTGAAAGTATATACAACTCCGTATGGGTTTAGGGTGTGGTACTTTTGCCAGCGAGATGGTGGTGGTGATGATGATAGTGTCATCATGGTAGTTGTGGGGATGATGGTGGTGAGCTACAGAAAGAGAGCGGTGTGTGGTGGTGGTAGTGATTAACGATGGGCGACGATGGTCGTTTGCAACAAGTGGCGGTGGTGGCCGGATAGGGGTCGTTGGGAGATCTTGATTTGGGGGAAAATGAGGTTAACATATATTAAAAGGACTTGTTAGAAAACCTGTATAAAGACGATAAAAGAAACGAGTAGCTGAAAGGTAGTCCTGCAAACCAAAAGGGCAGAGCAAAAACAGATTAGCAGAACCGGGCTTGTGTTTAACACAATTCTGTTAAACAGATTCGTCGTCTGTTCTCAGGGTACACCGGTTCAAAGAGCGTACTGCCGGACTTTGCACTTGCCTGAAAGACCGCCGGAAGTTGATGAAGCTATTTTGATTGTGTGATGAGTTTGTGTGGTGTGTTTTTCACTTCTGCATTGTGTTTCTTAGCAAAAAAGGGACCTTTCGCGAGGCCGCGTTTTCGGAGCTGCATTCGTGTCCGCATGTCGCATTGGTTCAAAAATTTTCAACCCAGAAATCCGTTTTCTGCACCCTCCCTGCGCGTGGGTAGGTGCTAGAATAAAACACAACATAGGACTTTAATAAACCTTGAAGGCTTATACATATAAACCAAATAACAAATTATTGCCACACCAATGTGAGACAACATCCATTTCTCTTGAGATTTCGACATCTCATTCAATACTTATACAAACAGTACTATGGTTATAGATGAATGAATGAAAGTGGCGATAATGGATGAATTAATATGGGTGTTTACAAAAGGTGGTGAGAGGGGTAGGTGCTCGGGTTATCTTGGTTGTAATTACAACAAATTAAGGCTAGTGCAACCCAAGTAAAATGCTGCATAAGGTCCCGAAAAGGTTGCATTACGACTAAAGCAACCTTTTATCTAAGGCTGCATCAGGCGCATTTGCATTAGACCTAAGGTAACTTTTTTAATAGATGATGCAACCTTTTTTAAAAAGTTGCATGTATTATTCAAATGCAACATTTTTAGATGCAAACTTTTTAACATTAAAATGCAACTTTTAATTTAGCAATGCAACTTTTTAATATATTAAAGGCAACCTTTATTATAGATTTATTTATTAAATTGCAACACTTTTATACTCAAATGCAACCATTATTATCTTTTTAGTATAAAAGAATGCAACATTTTTTAGTATAATTGCAACATTTGTTTTACAATCACAGTTACAATAAGCACTACAATTGCAATTAATATGTCTTGCTATCTTAGTTACACCACAACAATAATAACATAGATATCATATATGGTCTTACGGTGTACTTTAACATGCATGTTCAAACTTAAAATAACACTAGTTAAAACAAAGTTGTCAACTACAATCATAAAAAGTAATTAGAACCTCTCGCTCATGTTAAATACTCTTGAACTTCAAGAGGTAGTTGTTCCATAAGCTTCCTCACCATAGCTTCAAAATTTTCTCGTTGGTTGTCTATATCTTTTCGTGCAGCTTCCAACTCGGACTTCAATTGATTTTTTTCAACTTCAACACTTGCTTTGAATGATTCCATAAGATCCCGCGGAATCATGTATGATGTATCACCACCATCCACTTTTTTTAACAATTTATTGGTAACACCTCTACCATATAGTCTACGATATCCATCATGCTCTTTGTTCATCACAACCATATAAGGATCTACCGAAGCACTTCCATCTTCTAAAAGTTTGTAGTTCTTCATTTGTTCCTGTAATATTAGTCAAAAAATGATAAGAAATATAGTCAAAATAATTGAAACTTAAAATCAAAATAATTGTTATTTAATGTCTAAAATTATATTGTCAAAATAAACTACACTTTAATGTCGAAAAACCAATGAATATCTATAAAAAATTTTGCACGGGAGACTTTCATAAATAGGAATATAAAGATTTAAATGGTAAAAAAGACGTCCTAAGATGGTCTAACTAAGTCAAGGTTTTTAATAAGTTACAAATAAAAAAAAATTACAAAGAAGCTGTAACACCCGGTTATTTATTATTTAGAAGCCGACGAAGTAAGAAAAAGAAATAAAGTCCAAAGTCAAGGGACCAAACTCGCCAACGAAAGAAAGTCGGGCGAGTGGGAGTATATAAGGGAGATGTAAGCCCTTACCCTCTTCCCCACACTCACAAATCAGCCATCTAGAGAGGAGAAGAGGGAAAGAAGAAGAAAAGAGGAAAAAGGGTCGGTTCGGGTGGTTCGGGTGGCCAAACTCGTTGTGTAGCAAGCCAAATCGAAGCCCTAGTCGTTGTGCTCGTTTGTGTGGGTTCTAGGAACCCAATTTTACTTATTTTCAACCGATTTTAGGGCTGGAAAGCATCAAAAACCCGTTTTGTATGTGTGTGTGTTTGACCCATTTAGGTGTGATGTGTGTGATGCGTTTAGAGTATGTTTTCGGGCTTGTGTGTGTTTGTATGGGGTTATGGTATGCATTCCTAAGGTCTAAGATGGTTAATTTAGGCTTAGAATGGGTTTGGATGAGCTTGGAGGCCGAAAATGGCAGATTGGGTTCGGGATGAACTCCATTCTGCATCAGCTAGGGCTAGGCGACCGAATGGAGGCCATACGGCCGAATGAGAGGCGATTGAGGTTCATTCGCACGATTGGGATTCATTCGCATGATTGAGGGTTCAATCGTACGACTAAGGTTTCATTCGCACGATTGGGAGTCCAGTCACATGGGGAGTCATACGACTGAGGGTCCAGTCGCATAGGTGCTTAGTCGCATGAGTCCATTCGCAAGAGGTCAGTCGCATAGGTGCCCATTCGCATTAGTTCCATCCGCATGAGGTCCATACGCACGACTGAATGTTCATTCGCATAGATGTTCATCCGCATGAGTCCAATCGCATGATGTTCAGTCGCATGGAGGCCATGCGACTGAAGAGTGTCTATACGCCCGAATAGGGCTGTTGCACTCGAAGGAAAGCGTAGTTCGACTTCTGACTTTCGGGGGAAAGTGCAGATGTAAACTTTGACGTAAAGTTTCCCGTAAGAGCATGTAAGATGGCTGTTATGGTCTTAGAGAGTATGTAGGGCATGATGATGATGGTGTTGCATGTCTATGCATGTTATGTATGTATGATGTTGCCCTGTATGATGATGATGTCCGTGTATGATATGTTTCTTATTATGATGTATGTTTATCTTTCCTGTGGCTTTACGTGTCATGTTAATGAATAAGAGGAAGTATTATGTAACGTGAAGCGAAAGATAAAGAAAAGAAGAACATGAAGTAGAATGCATGCATTAATGAGTAATGAAAGTAAAGAAAATCTTGTAAGCATGGTATGCACATCAGGGTCTTTCTTTGTGATTGACCATTTGTATAGAACTATTGCTGTATACCTTAGGTACTGTGACCACGAGGTGCGACGCACCGTTATAGAAGGTCTACGATAGGCCTAGGTCCAGAACCATGAACAGAAAGGTATTGCATATGGCAATGGTACTCATATTTTCATACCTTAGGTACTGTGACTATGAGGTGCGGTGCACCGTTATAGAAGGTCTATGATAGGCCTGGGTCCAGAACCATGAATAGAAAGGTATTGCATAGTACTCCTAAAACTTTATCCTAGGTGCTGGGGCCATGAGGTGCAGTGCACCGTTATAGAAGGTCTATGATAGGCCTAGGTCCAGTACCATGAACAGAAGGGTAAGGTTTATGTTTGATAGAAAAAGGAAAAGTTGTAATGATTAAAGAATCTAAAAGTTACAGTATGAATAAGCAATGAAGATAATAATGATATTATCTGTGTATACGTATGACGTATGATCGCATGAGAAAACAAAAGGTTTTAATGAAAGTAAAGTATGTTTATTTATAAAACTAGAACTTACTCAGCAACGCTGACTTTTTATATGTTTTCCAGTTGGCAGGTAATGATTGCTGAGGATGGCACTGCAAGGCTACTCGGCTCTTTTGGGATGGCATCCATTTATAAGGCTTTTGTGATATAATGCAAACATGTATTTTGTAATCGGATAATGATGTATTATTTGACAAAAGTGTTTATGATGAAATGAGATGCCATTTTTGAATGTTTCCGCTGCAATATTTTCCTAAGGCAAATATAATTATATGTTTTATGAGCGATGAATGACCAACTGTAAGCGTTCCGGGAACGGGGCCTTACAAGTTGGTATCAGAGCCAAAGTTTAAGTGAAATGGGTAAATTTTCAAAATAAACCTTAACTTAAACTGAAAATGGGACGAAAAAGGAATGGGATGCCAATCTGAGTAGCTGCATGCCATCAGGTATTTTCTTAAAGTTAACCGGTTTTATGTGCGCATGGTATGTGGTTATGTGTTGTATGTAGATTTAAATACTGATGTAGTCAGGACAGGTAATGCTTGGAGTATGAAGAGTAAAGTAAGTGGCTAATCACAACTGACCACTGTAATTAGAGACTTACTATACTTGACATAAACTTAGCTGTTTCCTTGAATGACCGTGTTGGTGTTTGAATCTTTCAGTGTGATAGAGAATGGCTGGTGGTAGATCTTCTAGAGCTTCTAGGGGTGGAGGCCGTGGTGGTCCTGATGCGGAACCGCGACCTAAAAGAGGAAGGCCTAGAGCTGAGAAGGAGGTTCCTGAAGAACCTGAGACCCCTCATCCGGAGGCTGGGGATGAGAGTGCAAACTTGAAGGCCTCGGTAAAGGAGGCTGTTGTTGAGGAAGTACATCAGGTCGTGCAGACAATCTTACCGCCTGTGGTGACCGAAGTCATCAAGGCTGTGAAAGAGGGAGAAAGAAAGGAGAGAAATAGGGCCTCGGGGGAGCGGTAGCAACCGGAGCCTGAAACGATTTTCTCCGATAATGAGGAAGAGGAAGAAGATGAGCCCGTGCAAGGGGTGGTACGAGGCTGTAACTATGGGGCGTTTATAAGATGCAAGCCCCCAACTTTTGATGGAAACGACACCGCTGCTGCTGCTCACCGGTGGGTGAGGGAAATGGAGGCCGTTCTAGATATCAACGAATGCCGTGAAGACCAGAAGGTGAAGTTCGCTACCCACTCTTTTGTGGATTCGGCTCTGTGTTGGTGGGACAACATTGTCCAAGCCGAGGGTAGTCGGGCCATTGGGAGGATGAGATGGTCTGAGCTGAAAAAGTTGGTGATTGAGGAGTTTTGTCCTCATCGGGAAATGGACAAGGTCGAAAGGGAGTTCTTGCAACTGGAGGCGGGGACCATGACTCATCAACAGTACACCACGAAATTCAACGAGATGGCACGTCTGGTGCCAGATCAGGTGACACGTCTGTCCCGAAAGATCAAGAGGTATATACAGGGTTTGCCAACGGATATTCGCAGGCACATGATCGCTGCCCGGCCGAGCACGTTTAGGTCGGCGGTGGATTTGGCGGGAAGATTGTATGATGATAGAACGGTGGTGGTGACTGAAGGTGGCAGAAAGAACGGTGGTGATCGAAACTGGCAGGGGAAGAGGTTTGGTCGGGGTGATGCCTCGACAGGTAATAAGAAGGCACAGGTGAATCACCGTCGTGTGGTCACGTCGGGTGCGGGATCGAGAAGGTGTGGCAAGTGCGGAAGGGAGCATGGTGGGGAGTGCAGGTTGGGGTCAAATGTGTGCTTCAAATGTGGGAAGCCGGGGCATATAGCCAGGGACTGTCGTACGGTCCGGTGCTTAAACTATGGCATGGAGGGCCACGTGAATAAGGATTGTAAGAAGTCGAGGGCTGAGAGTTTCGGGGTGAAGAAGACGGGGAATGAAGGATCGAGGGCGAGTGCCAGGGCATTCACCATGACGCAGGAGGAAGCTAGGACGGACCCTGATGTTGTGTCCGGTACGTTTCTGGTGAACCAAACTTTAGCTTCTGTGTTATTTGATTCGGGTGCCAGTAAAAGTTTTATTTCTGCTGCTTTTTGTGCTAAGCTGCCTGTTAGTAGTAGATGTGTTGATGCGCCCTTTTGATGTAGAAACTGCTATAGGTAAGTCTACCAGGATTTCCGAGATGATAGAGAACTGTGATGTGGAGCTTGAGGGTCATAGGTTTCCTGTTAGACCGTTCGTGATGAACTTAGGTGGTTTTGATTTGGTTCTTGGAATGGATTGGTTGGCGAACTTCGAGGCGAACATTGTGTGTCGCAAGAAGATGATTCGTTTGACAGCGCCTGACGGAAGTTCAGTAACGGTTTATGGTGATAGGGTTACTACGATTCCGAAGGTGATCTTGATGGCGGTGGCGGGAAAGTGTATGAGGCGTGGATGTAGTACTTACTTGGCCTATGTAAAGGATGTGGATACGCCAACACCACAACTAGCCGATGTACCAGTTGTGTGTGATTTTCCAGATGTGTTCCCAGAAGATTTATCAGGAGTGCCACCTGACAGAGAGATCGAGTTTCAGATTGATCTGATACCGGGTGCCCAACCTGTTGCCAAGGCACCGTATCGGTTGGCTCCGACAGAGATGAAAGAGTTGATGGAGCAGTTGCAAGAGTTGCTTGATAAGGGGTTCATTAGACCGAGTATCTCACCTTGGGGTGCTCCGGTCCTGTTTGTAAAGAAGAAGGACGGTAATATGAGGATGTGCATTGACTACCGCGAGCTAAACAAGTTGACGGTGAAGAACCAATACCCCTTACCGAGGATAGATGATTTGTTCGATCAGCTTCAGGGTGCCAGTTGGTTCTCAAGGATAGATCTTCGATCTGGCTATCATCAGTTGAAGGTGAAGGAACAAGATATCCCAAAAACAGCTTTCCGCACGCGCTATGGTCACTACGAGTTCCTCGTCATGTCTTTTGGTTTGACTAATGCGCCAGCTGCTTTTATGGATCTGATGAATCGAGTGTGTCGGCCGATGTTGGATAAATCAGTGATCGTGTTTATTGATGATATCCTGATTTACTCAAGGAGCGAGACAGAGCATGCCGGTCACATTCGGGAGGTTCTAGAGACGTTGAGAAGGGAAAAGTTGTACGCCAAGTTCTCCAAGTGCGCGTTCTGGTTGCGCGAGGTGAATCCTGATGGGATTATGGTGGACCCGGCGAAAGTGGAGGCGGTTATGCAATGGAAGTTACCAAAGACGCCATCCAAGATTCGTAGTTTCTTGGGTTTGTCGGGCTACTATAGAAGATTTATCCAAGACTTCTCTAAGATTGCTTCTCCACTAACTAAGTTGACCCGAAAAGATGTGAAGTTCGTATGGGGTCAAGCTCAAGAGAAGGCGTTCGAGGAACTGAAGGCGAGATTGACTCAAGCTCTTGTTCTGTCATTACCCGAGGGAAGTGAAGATCTGGTGGTTTATTCGGATGCTTCCTACTCGGGGTTGGGGTGTGTGTTAATGCAGAGAGGAAAGGTTATAGCCTATGCATCCCGACAGTTGAAGGTTCATGAGGTCAACTATCCTACTCATGACTTGGAGCTGGCAGCCGTGGTCTTTGCGTTAAAGATTTGGAGGCACTATCTTTACGGGACAAAGTGCACCATTTTCACTGACCACAAGAGTCTGAAGTACTTCTTCGAACAGAAGGATCTGAACATGAGGTAGAGACGGTGGTTGGAACTTATAAAGGATTATGATTGTGAGATCCACTACCATCCGGGCAAGGCCAATGTGGTGGCTGACGCCCTTAGCCGGAAAGAGAGGCCCGAGCCGATTCGGGTGAAAGCATATCAGTTGATCATGACCTCCAATGTAATGAAGCAGGTTAAAGAGTTTCAAGATGAGGCATTGAAAGAAGATCATCTTAACTCTGAAAGAATGAGAGGTCTGGTCGCGGAATTGGGTGAAAACACACTCGGTGTTAGAACCCGATTCGATCGTGTGTAGATTCCTCGTTTTGGGGATCTACGGATGAAGATCATGGATGAAGCTCACAAGACTCGATACTCTATTCACCCAGGTGCCACGAAAATGTACCAAGATATGAAGAAAGATTATTGGTGGCCGTGGATGAAGCGCGACGTGGTGGAGTATGTGAGTAAGTGCCTTACTTGCTTACAGGTGAAGGCCGAGCATCAGAAGCCGTATGGGAAGATCCAACCTTTGGATATACCGGAATGGAAGTGGGAGCACATCACCATGGATTTCATTACAAAGCTGTCGCGTACCCCAAAGGGGTATGATGCCATATGGGTGATAGTTGACCGTTTGACGAAGAGTGCTCACTTTCTACCGATCCGCAAGACATATTCATCTGAGAGGTTGGCTGATCTATTCATCAGGGAAATTGTAACTCGTCATGGTGTGCTGGTGTCTATTGTGTCGGATCGCGACACTCGGTTTACATCTAAATTTTGGAAGAAATTCCATGACGCTATGGGGACGAGGTTACATATTAGCATGGCTTATCATCCCCAGACTGATGGTCAGTCAGAAAGGACCATTCAGACACTGGAAGACATGCTTCGGGCATGTGTGATTGATTTTGGTGGAAGTTGGGATGACCACCTACCGTTAGCCGAATTCTCATACAACAACAGCTATCATGCCAGCATTAGTATGCCTCCATATGAGATGCTATACGATAGGAGATGCAAAACACCCGTTTGTTAGGGTGATATTGGTCAGAAGGAATTGGGGAGCGTCGAGGTAATTGAGGCTACGACTGAGAAGCTTGATAAGTTTAAAGCCTTCATGAAGGCAGCCAAAGACAGACAGAAGTCATATGCTGATAAACGACGCTGGCCGATTGAGTTCCAGGTGGACGACCGGGTTATGTTGAAGGTCTCACCTTGGGAGGGTATTATCCGATTCAGGAAGCGGGGCAAGTTGAGCCCAAGGTATATAGGCCCTTTCCGCATCATCGCTCGAGTAGGAGAGGTGGCCTATAGATTGGAGTTACCGGATGAGTTAAGTGGAATTCACCCTACATTCCATGAATCTCATCTGAGAAAGTGCTTAGCTGATGAAGTCATGATTGTTCCACTGGAGGATATCGAAGTCGACGAACGGCTCAATTATGTGGAGCAACCAGTGGCAATCATCGATCGAAAAGAGAAACGGCTGAGAAATAAAGTGGTTCCCCTGGTGCGCGTACAGTGGAAACACAGGAAGGGATCCGAGTCGACGTGGGAGACTGAGGAAGAAATGAGACAACATTATCCACGTTTGTTCGAAGAATGACAGGTTTCGGGGGCGAAACCTATTTAAGGGGGGTGGACTTGTAACACCCGGTTATTTATTATTTAGAACCGACGAAGGAAGAAAAAGAAATAAAGTCCAAAGTCGAGGGACCAAACTCGCCAACGAAAGAAAGTCGGGCGAGTGGGAGTATATAAGGGAGAGGGCAGCCCTTACCCTCTCCCCCACACTCACAAATCTGCCATCTAGAGAGGAGAAGAGGGAAAGAAGAAGAAAAGAGGAAAAAGGGTCGGTTTGGGTGGCCAAACTCGTTGTGTAGCAAGCCAAATCGAAGCCCTAGTCGTTGTGCTCGTTTGTGTGAGTTGTAGGACCCCACTTTTACTTGTTTTCAACCGATTTTGGGGCTGGAAAGCATCAAAAACCCGTTTTGTATGTGTGTGTGTTTGACCCATTTGGGTGTGATGTGTGTGATGCGTTTAGAGTATGTTTCCGGGCTTGTGTGTGTTTGTATGGGGTTGTGGTATGCATTTCTAAGGTCTAAGATGGTTAATTTAGGCTTAGAATGGGTTTGGATGAGCTTGGAGGCCGAAAATGGCAGATTGGGTTCGGGATGAACTCCATTCTGCATCAGCTAGGGCTAGGCGACCGAATGGAGGCCATACGGCCGAATGAGAGGCAACTAAGGTTCATTCGCACGATTGGGATTCATTCGCACGATTGAGGGTTCAATCGTACGACTAAGGTTTCATTCGCACAATTGGGAGTCCAGTCGCATGGGGAGTCATACGACTGAGGGTCCAGTCGCATAGGTGCTTAGTCGCATGAGTCCATTCGCAAGAGGTCAGTCGCATAGGTGGCCATTCGCATTAGTTCCATCCGCATGAGGTCCATACGCACGACTGAATGTTCATTCGCATAGATGTTCATCCACATGAGTCCAATCGCATGATGTTCAGTCGCATGGAGGCCATGCGACTGAAGAGTGTCCATACGCCCGAATAGGGCTATCGCACTCGAAGGAAAGTGTAGTTCGACTTCTGACTTTCGGGGGAAAGTGCAGATGTAAGCTTTGACGTAAAGTTTCCCGTAAGAGCATGTAAGATGGTTGTTATGGTCTTAGAGAGTATGTAGGGCATGATGATGATGGTGTTGCATGTTTATGCATGTTATGTATGTATGATGTTGCCCTGTATGATGATGATGTCCGTGTATGATATGTTCCTTATTATGATGTATGTTTATCTTTCCTGTGGCTTTACGTGTCATGTTAATGAATAAAAGGAAGTATTATGTAACGTGAAGCGAAAGATAAAGAAAAGAGGAACATGAAGTAGAATGCATGCATTAATGAGTAATGAAAGTAAAGAAAGTCTTGTAAGCATGGTATGCACATCAGGGTCTTTCTTTGTGATTGACCATTTGTATAGAACTATTGCTGTATACCTTAGGTACTGTGACCACGAGGTGCGACGCACCGTTATAGAAGGTCTACGATAGGCCTAGGTCCAGAACCATAAACAGAAAGGTATTGCATATGGCAATGGTACTCATATTTTCATACCTTAGGTACTGTGACTATGAGGTGCGGTGCACCGTTATAGAAGATCTATGATAGGCCTAGGTCCAGAACCATGAACAGAAAGGTATTGCATAGTACTCTTAAAACTTTATCCTAGGTGTTGGGGCCATGAGGTGCAGTGCACCATTATAGAAGGTCTATGATAGGCTTAGGTCCAGTACCATGAACAGAAAGGTAAGGTTTATGGTTGATAGAAAAGGGAAAAGTTGTAATGATTAAAGAATCTAAAAGTTACAGTATGAATAAGCACTGAAGATAATAATGATATTATCTGTGTATACGTATGATGTATGATCGCATGAGAAAACAAAAGGTTTTAATGAAAGTAAAGTATGTTTTATTATAAAACTAGAACTCACTCAGCAACGCTGACTTTTTATATGTTTTCCAGTTGGCAGGTAATGATTGCTGAGGATGGCACTGCAAGGCTACTCGGCTCTTTTGGGATGGCATCCATTTATAAGGCTTTTGTGATATAATGCAAACATGTATTTTGTAATCGGATAATGATGTATTATTTGGCAAAAGTGTTTATGATGAAATGAGATGTCATTTTTGAATGTTTTCGCTGCAATATTTTCCTAAGGCAAATGTAATTATATGTTTTATGAGCGACGAATGACCAACTGTAAGCGTTCCGGGAACGGGGCCTTACAGAAGCACACAAATGGTTTCTTCCAAAAAGATACAAAAACCATACGGAGTAGAATAAGTGGGTACCGTCTCAAAACCTTACACAACCATAGTTTCACAACTCCCATTATTACCCCCTATCAGTTTCAAGTAACTACCTATGACCCATTCTAATGTTCGCTTGTTTAAATTCAATAAAGTATAACCTCATTTAGAATTATCAATATAACCTGGTAGGTGAATGTCAAGACCCATAAAGACCTAAAATTAATTGCTTGGGTTGGTTTTGTTAGACGGGAAAGTAAAGATTGTAACAATTATGTTTCATTGGATGACACAATATCATGTATCTATCGTCATAATACTGCTTATATACTATCAACATCATATATCCTATCATTAGCAAAGATGGTTTGATTGGCACTAAACTTCATTTAATACTACTGCTGATTAATTGTGGGCAATGGTGTTAAGGCAATATAGTGATTTAAGAATCAACTACACAAAAAAGCTGGTTAACAGTCACATATGCTTATGTACACTCCATCTTTCAATGACTAAATACAACCTATATTTATGTGTTAATTGTTTTTGGCAGTAACAAATTTTAGACAAACTCTTGGAATTCCAACTCTGTTTGGCTTAATACAACCATGTCATCTTTTATCTAAAGAAAGGTAGCTTAATGTTTCTTAAAGAAAACTGAACCATAACATCTAAATGTAAATAATATTAAAATATAAACCTATAGTGTCATCGAAATACGAACTTACAATTTTTCTTGCAGTGTCATCATATGTATCAACATATGAATGTCATTCGGTCCTTTTACGTGTACGTTCAAACAATTGAGTTAAAGTAGGTAACTCTTTGTTCGGGTCCTCATTTTCTTCATTCATAATAACATAAACATCAATCAAAAAATATTATTTTATGAGTTAATAGAAAAATAAAAAAAACACAAGCAAACAAACACATATTACCATCTCATCACGAATCCTAGCAAAACTTTTTGGACCGGCAGTGTGCATATTTTTTTGGGACAAACGTATATCCTTGGCCCACAAACAATGCTTCTACACACACATTAATGAATACAACTTAGTTTACATCCCAAGAATACTAAAAATTATTCATAATAGTAATAAAAGTTTGTCTAGAAAATTACCACCACATTTGTATCATTTCATAAGCTCAACAATTGTAAAAAAATCATCTTGTGGAATGCTTTTAGATCGGTTCTTCCATCTTGTTTTGTTGTCCTTATACTGATAGAAGTGTTTTTTCTTAAACCTACATTTGTGTACCTTATAGGAATGTCCAATGGTCCTTAGAACCCAAGTTTTAGCAGCATCGGGCACATCGTATTTTTCCTTAAAAAATAAAAGTTAGTAAAAAATATAAAAATCATAAAAAATAAAAGAATTAAACTATATGAAACCTTACCAAGACATACTCCCATATTTTATCTTTATGTGGCACCTTATGCCATGAATTATGGATCAATGGTGCATAACTGTGATTACGAGCTAGTGTACCCAAAAATTGAGAGAATTTTCCTCCTACATCCTTCTCTATTGGTCCAACGGGTTGTCCAAATTCATTGCATATAATGACCTCACGTTCATTGACTTTTCGTGTGTGTACATCATGCATCATTGTTGGCGCCCTTTTCTTCAGTTTAGAAATTTATGTTTACAAATATACATCAAATTAGATAAGTAAACAATAATAAGCCAAAACATGATCCAGTAGTTAAATTGAACCTATTTGTTTTCCTAATGTGCGCCCTTTCAATGGTTCTTGAGCTAGTACATCAACCTCGTCTCCCAAATCATCATTGCTATCATCCCCATGTATGTCATTTTCATAATTTGCAATAGTTATTTGGTCCATGTCTTCATACTCATCATCTTGTCATTAGTAAATACACGCCATCAGTAAACAACAATTATAGAAAAATATAATGATAACAAACAATAAACTTGTTGAATCATTGAATATAAGTACCTTGAGATCTCATAATTAATATCATCTTCATTCTCATTATCTTTTGGACTATCTAGTTCCCTATCGACTCCATTAGTATCTAAAAGCATTGAAGACTCGATTAATATAAAAGTTTTATGAGTGACTTTATTATTTCTCTTCACTAGAAAAAACTTTAATATCGAAAGGTACCTGGAAATATCTCATGATCCTCATCATCATCGTCATCAAGAAGCAACAATTGTCTCTTTGCTCCATGCATCCTATTAAGTTAATAATGGCATTTAACTATTAAGAATGCAACCTGATTACATGTCGTTGGGGTAATGCAAAAACTTAATTAACCTAGGTAGCTAGGGTAAGTTAGGTATCATATATAATTAGATATCATTAGCACGTGTAAACCAGCCATCCATCACAACCCTTTAAAATAAGTTTAGTATGTAACTTTTAACAACATACCAATATCAAAAAGAGTTGCATATATATCACTTTCATAATGCAACCATGTCAAAAGTTACATATATAAATACAATTTGCAACCTTTTAAGAAAAATATTGCAATCTTTACTACAATATGCAACTTTTTAATAAAAAAAGTTGCAAATTTAAAATTTTTTGCAACCTTTTATGAAAAATGTTGCATTAAATATTCAAATGCAACCTTTGTGTTTAGCGAAGTTGCATTAGAGTTAAATGCAACTTATTTAAAAAAGTTACTTTTGAAAAGTTGCGTTAGGCTTATTTTCTAGTAGTGTAAGAGGATGGTGAATGATATGAATTAGCTAGGTTTGCATGTGCTTTCTCTTCTAATACTCATCGTGACTAGCTATTAGTTTTCTTTTTCTTTTTTTTATTATCAATTTAGTTCTGTTAATTTAATATATAAATACATGCTTTATAAATTAGACTTTTGTAATTCTACAAAGTTTGTTTTGTCTTATATTTTAAATTTACATATTGGTTTTTTATATATTTTATTATTTGAATTTTAGTTGAACTTATTAGCCTAAAGAATATGTGATAAATTGCATGCGGCGTAGCCAAACGTTCTTTTTTTATTACGTTTCGAGTTTGTTCACGTTTTGACATAATTCGTTTGGAAAATGTTGGGTCAAATATAATACGTTTGCATATAACATATAAAGAGTTCGAGTTGTTTTATGTTTTGATGTAAATTTGCAGTATTGTCAGTTAGTTCTTTGCACATAATGATGGCCGGAGAAGTCGAAATTGATGGCAGGCTTGTTCTCAATAAAGCCATTTAAATTCATTACAGTAAATTACAAATTGTGTCCTTTATTAATACATGAAATTACATCGTGTGTCCTTTAGTTTCAATAATTACACCGTATGTCTTTTTTATATAAAATTTGCACACATATTGTTCTTTACACTAACATTTGTTAAAATTTACAGTTAAGTCATGTATTTGCACTTCACATGAGGGGTATTTAAGTATTTTACTTCTCTACAATGACTCAAAAATATGTTTACATTATTTTATTTCCGTCGCCTTCATATTAGGTGTTCAAAGTTGGATGTCTGAAATGTTCGGATAGTAGAAATCACTATTAGTATTCAGATATCAGAAATTTCGGATATCTAAAATTCAGATATCTGAAATTTTGGATACGGATACGGATAATGATTCGAACAACTGAATTTCTTCTTTGTTTTTTGGAATAATTAGATAATTGTAATTTTAAAAATAATGTAAAAGCAACACCTATTAACAAAAGTTTCAATATATTGTAAAAAATCTCAACCAAAATAAAAAAATATTTAACACTTTAAAAACTATAACAAAAGATATTTTTAAATTATCCAGAATCTTAAAATTCTTTTTGTTATTTTTTAAAGTGTTAAACATTTTTTTGTTGGGACTCGTTAGTGTATATTAGAAATTTTTTTTGTGTTGTTTTACATTATATTTATGATAACATATATCTAATTATTGCAAAAAAAAAAGTTCAGATATTCAAATCGTTATCTGTTTCCATGTCTGAAATTTTAAATATTTAAATTTCAGATTTCTGAATACTGATAGTGATTTTTACTATCCAAAAATTTCAAACATCCAACTTTGAATACCTAACATGAAGACGACGAGGATGAAGCGACGTAAAAATATTTTTAACTCATTGTATGCATGTAAAATACTTAAAAGCCTCTTATATGAGGGGCACATGCATGACTTTACTGTAAATGTTAACGAATGTTAGTGTAAAGGACAATAAGTGTGCAAACTTTATATAAAAAGAACATACAATGTAATTATTGAAATTAAAGGACACACGGTGTAATTTCATGTATTAATAGAGGACATAATTTGTAATTTACTCAATTCATTATTAATACACCCTTAATTAACTACAAGTACTTAATTATATAAAAAAAAACAGCATAATAAGTTACGAGCTATTATTATAAAAATATTTGCTGTTACGATAACAAATTACTATATAAAGAACACAATCAAGAATTCCCAAACATCCAAAGGTGTGAACAGTCAAAGCTTCTCTACATTCACACATGGAGAAAACCGTTGCATTTAAGTTTGTCATCTTCACCACCTTACTAATCACCACAGGTGACTCATTACATTGCATGTCTTTCATTAGTTCCTTTTTTTCTCTTCAGCTTTTCATTCTTTAAATTCATCTCAATGACAGTGGTTGGAGTTAGCGGTGACGTAGATGGGGAACGTTGCATTAAGAAATCTTGTCTGATTGGAGCTTCTAATCTTGAGACGACCATATGTCCTCCTCCTCCATGTCAAATTAATGATGAATGTACCAGTTATTGTTCTCCCAATCCGGAACCCTTTTGTCAACAAGGGTTATGTTGTTGTCAGTAAATTATATGTTAGATGAATTAACAATGTGAAATCCTAATGAAATTTTAATTATTTCTTGGTGGTTTGAAGATGCTCGACTTATTACTCTATTCTTATTGATTTTCTAAAAATTCTTTTTTGGATGGTTAGTTATTATCTTAATTTTTTATTAATTTTCAAGATTTAATGTATGAGTTGATTAACCGTTGAACAAATAATACAATAAGCGAAATAAATATTAATAAATCTCATAATACAAATCACAAAATCTAACTAAATATTAAGTTAGTTGTAGACCTTATATTCTAGAAATATGTGATAGGATGTTGTGCATAATTGCACACACACCATGCGCCTTCTATGAAAATCCTCATCCTTCATAGGTTAATAAAAAATAAAAAATTTCAAAGTTTTTTTTCTAAAGCTTCGGCATTGATGAGTATATAAATTATTTTAAAACATGTCTCTAAAACAAAAACCTCTTCTCAAGTTGTTGAAGAATAATAATAGTGTTGAACAAAACGTGTCCTTTACCAAAACTGTTAGTATTTTTTTCTTAATTTAAGGGTCTTTTAAAATTTATGAAGCAAACCATTAATATATCCACATATTAGATTGTTATTTAATGGGTTAAACCTCCTATTGGTTCACACTACAACCAATATAATTTATTTCACGATAAATGCACTCAATACTTTACGCTCATACATCTTTATGCTATTGTTGTAAGATGTAGCCTCTGATCAAGTTATCTTTGAATATTACGAAATGAAGAGTTGACTAAACACTGGATGGAGTCTCTGTTCAAGTAGACTGATCATGTTGTGAATAAGATGATTAGAGGCTCTAAAGAATTATCTAACTTTTTTAAAAAAATTTAAACGTAAAAAAATTATACAAAATTAAACATTATAGTCAAGTAAAATTCATTATATACATAAAAATAAAAACACATAATAAAAAAAACATAATTAATAAAAGAGTAATCCAACTAATCTTCCTCTTCCAATTTCCCTTAAATGCGGCCATTTTCTTTTTCCATTAAAGCTTTGTTGATTCTGGGAGATAACTAAAGTCGCGGGGTAAGACATCAACTTTTTCAACCTAGCTTTTTAAAGGCTTTCACCTTTGTTTTTATCTTGATACTTGCTATTATTTTATTGATGTTTGTAGCAAATTTTGAATCGACACTTTCAGTTCACTTTTCCCCCCGATCCCTTTCCATCGGCCGACTTGATCCTTGTATTGGGTCGTCTGAATCAGCTATGTTAAGGTCGATTCTAGTTCGACATCAGAACAGATTGAAGTCCCGCACGCGTCGGACGAACTAGTGTTCGTTTGGGGTTGCACTTCCTCCGTAGCGGGCGCTACTAATTGGAGCCATTTCAAGAACCCTTTTAGTATTTTCCACCAAATATCTTTGTCAAAAGGCTCTATTGACGCCATACTTTCTAAATACCTATTTTTTTCATTCTTCACGAGTGAATTCATAAACTTGTTGGTTGTCACACCCCCCTTGCCGCATTCGGCGACTATTTTGTTTATGTACATCCGTAAATAATCCAGCATAAATACAAACTTCGGCCCAACAACCAGAAATCATGTCTATGGTGCATTCACTACTATCAACTTGCTTGTAGAAAAAATCTCTAATTTTTGCCCAAAACACCCTCGACTTTTGATAGTCAGCTACAAAAAAATATTAAATCAAAATGTTAAAAGAATAAAGTGAAACTAAACTTTTAGTAAACAAAAATATTAATTAATAAAATACCAGCTTAGCGATATTCAGATATATTAATCCAAGCATGACACAAAACTATTTTTTTTCTTTTGACCAAAGAGTACTTTTTTTCTTTTACGAGGCCCCGACTCTTCTAGTTGGCTTAAACCTCCCTTAATCTTGTGATGAGAATGCCTCTTTACTTGAACAATCAAAACATCTTCAACCAGTTCGTTTGAGTCAGTTGTGTCTCCAAATTGACATCATCAGGAAAATCAAACGGACTAAACTTAAAGTTTCTAAAAGCCTCGTTGTATAATAAACCATCCTGGTTACCCGGCATTTTCTAGCGAGTGGATTTTTTAAAGATTTAGAGAGGAAGGAGAAAAGATAGATATGAATGTTGTGATTTTTTTTAAGAAGCGGGGTTGTATTTATAGGGTACAATGTAACTTTTTGAACAACAATATTATTTTAATGAGCCCAATGGCTCTATCTCTCCCCCTAATGACCCCAACGCTTAATTTCTTTCACAAGCAGCCTCATGCCCTAATGATCACACATTTCTTAGCATCCGCATGTTACGATGTGCAAATATTAGTAAATCTCTTTATACAAATTATGATACTAAAAAATGTTCCCCTCTAATATAAACTACACGTTTTGAGAGCATTGATTTTGAAAAATAGGAGAATTCCACAGTTAAAGCTTATTGAGCGGGAATAATCCAGGTATGCGTAATATGCTACTAAGTTTTCACTCGAGAAAAAAAACCAAATCCATGAGCTTTATGCGGACAAAATGAACAATATAAGTGGTATAAGTAGTCAAATGTTACAAACAATAACATAATTAAGTAACATGAGATTAAAATTAAGACATCTTCTATATGCATAGTAAACCTAATGGTCTAAATTCGAAGCATTTAACAATAATATAACTAACGCAAAAGGTATCATATTACAAATACATGGTACAAATGAATGGGAACCAAGCATAAAAAAAACATACAACCTTACAATCAAATCATATAACAAGAACATTAGAAATTCTAAATATTGTAGAAACAAAGCAAATGTTCAAACACCCATCAAACAAACTAGGAAATATATACTACAATACTTAGTGAAAAGATAATAAAAGTCTACCTAAAATAAACTTCTACAATAAACCGACTAGTTGTAATTCCTTTTACATATGAGTTACTATCAAAGTTATTAAGTAAAATTGAAAACAATGCAAAGCCAATAATTAGGTCTTATTAAATAGTTGATTGATATCTCTTTATTTTATGTCCTTTCATACCCTAAAAATCATAATCCTATCTGTTTTATTAACTATTATTATTGGTACTCCACATTGTGCTATGCGAGTAAAAAGTGTATAACGTTGGAATGTTATCGTTTGATAATAATTGGTTCTAACTTGTAATTCTAGGGCTCAGAGTAAATTGCCCATTACGGCTGCTTCATCAAGTATGATGTCACACTAAAGGATACACTTTTTTTAAACATAATCACTGCCTTGAGACATACATCATATTGTACCCATAAAAAAACAAAATGAAGAGCGTTGTACATATGTCATTGGGATAGAAATTAAACCTCATAGTCACACTTGATGATCTTGATCAAACTACCTTAATATTTTATGACCACGATGATGGAAGAAGTTAAAAAAAACCCATACACACACACACACACACACACACACATATATATATATATATATATATATATATATATATATATATATATATAGAGATATAGATATATATATATATATATATATATATAGATATATATATATATATATATATATATATATATATATATATATATCTATATATATATATATATATATATATATATATATATATATATATATATATATATATATATATATATGTTTGTGTGTCTGTGTGTGTGTGTGTCATTTCCCATCGTGGATATATAATGTTGGTATTTTGAGCCTAACTCACAATTACAAGTAAGCAAACAAGCAGAGAACAATTTCAATAGTTGAGAATTTATTGATATGAATTGCATGCATAAACTTCAAAGTACATGACTCTTTAAATAGGAAAAACTAAAACAGAAAGCAACTGAAATATCCTATAGACTAGGACGCATCAAACAAACTAGCATCAGCTTTATTCAAAAACTAGCAAAATACTCACATAAACCCAACGGATAATAGAATGCTTCAACTAATCTGATCTTCACGTGCATATCATAAGGGCTTCGACTCATTCTCCAATAGCCCTCTTGAGTCAAACTCCATAAGTCCAAGCTTATAACGGATAAATACTTCTCTTTACCCAAAGCTTTAGTCATTATATCTGCCACCTAATCGATCATTTGTGTTGCAATATTCCAAACTAACTTTTTCTTGACTCACCGTTTCTCGTATAAAATGAAACTTAAGCTCAATGTGTTTTGACCTGTTATGCATGAGTGGGTTTTTGGATAAATTAATAGCAGATCTGCTATCACAATAGAGAGTAGTTTCTTTGCACTACTTCACACCAAGATCTTCTAGAATCCTTTGCAGCCAAATTGTTTGGCATGCTGCACCCGTAGCTGATATGTATTCAGCCTCAGTACTGGACAAAGCAACAATGTTTTGTTTTTTAGAACACCATGTAACTGTTCCATTGCCCAGAGTAAAGACATTAGCCGATACACTTTTCCAATCATCAATACTACTAGCCCAATCACTATCGGTGTATCCAATGAGCTCAAGAGTACTTGCTTTAGTAAACCATATCCCAAAACTTGTTGTTCCAGCTATATATCTTAAAACTCTTCTTGCTACACCAAAATGAACTTTAGATGGGGACTGCATGAATCTGGACAACACACTGACAGAATAAGCCAAATCTGGACGTGTGTGTGTGCTAAGTAAATAAGACCTCCTATAAGACTTCGATACATAGTTTCGTTTGCTTTCTCTTCACCATCTTCAAGCTGTAACTTGTCATAAGGACTCATAGGCACATCCTCAATCAAAATGATTGAAAACAATTTAATTCATATGACAATGTCAAGACTTATAATATAATAACGTAACATAAAAGACAAACCAACACAATCAAACCTAATGACTGAATTGACTCGATATGTAGTTGAAGTTAGAATGTATGATTCTGGTTTCAATCACCATGTTGATAAACAAATGCGGTTTGTCAAACCAATATATCTAGCATTAAAACCATGGTTGCATGAATTAATGATTGTGTTATCATCAAGTCTATCTAACTATGAACACATAATTGAAAGTAACAACATGACATGTATAGAATTGAATCTTTGAATAGAATAATGATAAATAACAATTGATTGTGTAAGTGTCACATGATTTCCAAAAATAATAAACATATAAAAATAGGAAATGAATACTCACATTAATATTTAAATACGATTTATTTGAATACTAGAATGTGACCTATGAGTGGTGTCTTAAATTAGAATAGTAATATGATTTATAGACTAGATATAAATTAGGGTTCCAATCAAAATTTGGGGTTTTTACAAATAGTTTAAAAATAATGCAATAGCTTGACCAAGTAAAAATAAAATAATTTATTAAGTAATTAGGATAAAAAATGATAGTGAATTATTACTGAAATTGAATATTACTTGAATATTTATTATAATAATTTATTACGTAAAAGTTCAGTTTTAAAATGTGAAAAGAAATAATTAACTTAATAATTTATAAGTTAAAACTTGATCAAAAATAATTAATTAAAAAATTAATTATTTAAATGACGTGAAAAATGATTTGAAATTATTTAGGTTTGATTTAAAATCACTTTATAAAGTTATTACAGCTTTTAAATAAATCTTATATAATTTTATAAAATTTGACATGTTAACAATAAAGAAATATCAATTTATAGTTTATGAAATATTTCAGAAACTAATAATTAAAATTTGAATTAGTGAATTAAGATGATTTTTATATCAGTTTAGTAACATTTTACTAATTTTTGGAATTTAAAACAATAAAAAAAATGAATTCTAAAAATAATTTGTGGGTGCCAGAGGTCGAATCAGGGTCCACTACATATATGTCAAGTGTTCTAACCAGTGGGCTGTAAGCCCATATCTGCTTTGAATTCCTAAATAAATTTTATAAACATTAATTATAAAATCCCTAAATTTCACATAAACCCTAACTTCAATTTGATCCAAATTGATCATGACAATGATAATGTTAACTGATACAAACAAGGGGCTTTTGCTATACATGATCATACGAATGTGTGTGTGTATTTGATTACATGGATTTCAGATGAGTACGATGATAATGGGGTGAAATAGCTCGTGATAGAAGGAGAATCTAATTCGGAGGATGATGATGCTAATAAACCAAATTGACAACTTGAGGAGCTTCTAAGAATGGTAATGAAAGATAGCCCTTTATCAATTTCAATTAAAATCGTTTGGGATGTGATGAACCACGGGGTTGCATGTTACGATATGCTACGATGATGAGATTGATGTGTGGTGTTTAAAAGAAATTGAGGTCGCTGATAGTTTCAAGGAATTAAAAGAGGAGTTTCCTCTCAATTATATAGGTTTAATTTGTTTTGCTTCAAGTTAAATGACTTTAAAATTCATTCTGGGGTTTTGAGTCTTGATTAGAGAGTAGCCCGTATGATTTTGAATGTAATTACACACAGATTTGAAATCATAAGGATCGTATAAGTATTTCTAGCAGTTTGATTTGAATAATTTGTTGATAATTGAGTTGAAACAGTCTGTACTTTTAAATGGGGTACGGTTTTATGTTTGAAGATGGTGAAAACATCGACATCTTCAAACATCGATTAAATCAAATTATTGGCAATTATAGGTTCAAATCATATGCACAAAAGTTATGGAACGGTTTTGTTTGGGTTAAAGCAATCGAATAGAAGGGGATTGAGGTTGCCGGATGTTGGCCGAAGTTGAGGTGGACAGGAAGAAGCTGGGAAGGGGGGTTTGGGTTTAAAACAAGTTTTAAGTTTTGGAAATTTAACACTAAACTTTGGAAACCCTAGTTTTTTTATAAAATCAAAATAATTATAAAAACTTTATAGATTTTGTAAAATTTCCGATATAAGTTATTTATTTTTTTAAACAATTAAAATTTTGTAATTATTGATGAAATCTTATAATTTATATCATTCTATTTTATAAGTTATAAAAAAATTATAAATTGAACAAATGACATACTCATTGTATTCGAAACTCTAAAAGAAATAAAATGATTTGGATAATGAATTAGATTCTTCATGATTGACTCAAATGGATTCGGGTTGGCATTGTTCCAAATGGGTCAAATGTTATAATTTCATAATGACATCTTCACATATTCTAAAAGAAAACTAGTGTTTATCTGAGATATGTGTTGCGTATCGAAGAACTATATTTTTTGTCGATTGCGGCGGCACAACAAAACTGGCACTCAAGCCAATGCCACAAACACCATTTATGTATATTATATGTTGGCTCATAACTGATGGTAGGTTGTGACTACAAACCAGACAAACTGTCAAGTCAGGACAACCTATACCAGATTCGGTGTCACCGTAGCCACAAAGTAATCAAACGAAGTGTCTTGGAGGAATACATATTGACCTCATCATCGTATCATGCCTTCTAGCATACTCAAATCATCAAAAATAAACAACAATTTCACTAAACAACATCAAATAACCAATATTTCATCACACTATGATCTAAAATATACATCTATCATTGTCTCGTAAAAGCAAATGCTCAAAATCATTGATGAATAGGTAACATAGTCTTAGGTGAGCCTATGCTTAGCATCATTAACATGGAAAGAAGATCAAAACAGAACTAGGTTTGACATAAACAATCAACATAGAATAGCAAACATAATAATCATGCCAAGTATGAAAACCCTAAAAGGGAATCGAAGGGACAAAAAGGCATAAAGGTACCGAAGGTGGTCGCACCACCACTTTAATCGCCCGTGTATAGCCGGAAATCCTACTTCAACCACGAAAGGGAGACAAAACCTTAACAATTGACTGTCATCATGTTAGATCATATAAGCCTGGTGCAACCAACACAACACTTAGAAGATTTCGAAGTACAACTGAAGAGATCTTCCGAAGACAAAGCTGCTCTTCTGAAGACAAGTTAAAGATCTTTCGAAGTTCAAGTATGAAGAACTTCCGAAGGTAGAACTTAGTCTTGCAAGGCTAACTAGTTCTCTTTCCAAAGTATAAACACTTAGAAGATTTTTGAAAAACATTTAAGAATTTAAGTTAGTTTATGTACCATGTTTTCCTTATGCTTTCTTAAAGAACATTTTCTGAAAATAAAAGTTGTTTATCCAATATAATGAATAAATTTTGGTTTTAGTCCTTGAGGTTTGACCTATTTAATTATTTCAGTCCAAAAGGAAATTTTTTGACATATCAAGTCCCAAGATTTGCATTTTAAAACGGTTTTGGTCCGTAAGAGTAACTCTATTATAATTTTCTGTAAAGTGTACGCGTATTTAAGTCATTTTACATCTAAAGGACTATTTATGTAAATTAGTTAGGTTCTTTAAATATGCAGGGTTTGTTTGTGTCATTATCTAAAAATAATAACAATATTTAAAAATTAACTGTGGTCATGTGATGAACCGTGGCTCATTGCTCGAAGTTTGACCACCACAATCTCAATGTTTGGCATTTCACCTTTGTACATAATCCCAGCTCCACTTTTTCCGATTATGTTATCTTCTTTTAAACTATCAAGAACATCATCACAAGTGAAGTCCAATCGTTGGAAAACAGTGAGCTTCCATGCTCGAGCTCTACTTGCTTTCTTTATGGATTGCGCTTTAACAACAAATGCAAACAGATGCTTCACAAGAAGCCGAGAGACCTTTCGAAGTTTCCCAATTTTAGTAGGAATGTTGCCGGAAAACATGTTACCATCAAGCAAAAGCTTTTGCACATAGGAAAACTTGCTATTGCTAGCCGGTTTACCGATTATTCGACAAGTTGTTCTGTAGCTCAACCTATAAAAGATCATGCAAATTAAAAAGCCCTTTGTTGAGAAAATTCTCCCCAGTTCACTTAAAGCCCCTTGTTGCTATTACTACCACCACCATGAGATCTGAGTCGAGATCAACACCACCACCAACCTTCCTAGATTGCAATTGATCACTGTCCCCAAAATCTAACCACCATCACCGGCCACAAGATCTAACTTGTTCGCAGCTTGAGATCCCAATCCTCGCTACCCGATTGGTTGACTGATTTGGTTATTTTTTTTATGGTTATCTCGCCGACATGATGAGGTTATTTCAATGTTTGATTTGGTAAATTTTTTCAACATATTGTATTCTGCTCATTTTCAAAGGAAACTATACGAGTATACAACCTGCAATTGTAATTAACTTTACAAATATGTGCACATATCAAGACCATCTTCATACCTATTAGTCTAGTAAGAAGATAACTATTATATTTTTTCCAAATAAGAAGTTGATTAAATATATAATTTGCTTTTTAACGGCATAAGCCGCTTTTGAACTTGGAAAATATTTTTATGTTTAACACACCCAATCAAATTTTATCGGTATGCTACAATGACTATTACAACTGTAAAGCTGCCAACTACAAGTGACCCGGCCAAGCCTAATTATCTCCCAACATCAATTCTAAACGTGCACAATTTAGTTATTTTCTTTTATCTTTTACTGTAAATTTTACTCTCCTATTTGATTAGTTTATAAATGACTGAGTAGGTAATTGATTAATAGCTAGCAGATTATTTGCTTTATTATTAGACTAGGTTAGTATCCTGTGTATTATACGTTTTCAATAAATAAAATACTAAATAATTAGTAATAAAAATAAGGGCCGTCGAAATCATCGGCTTTCTGCACAACGTCACGGCCATGACCCTGTAATTGAAAAATCTTTAATTTATGAATTATAAAACCATACTTTAAGATAAATTATAATTATAATTACGTATAAGTAGCTACTTTAATTAAATAAACAATAATTTTTTTTATTAAAATTTGTTTTATAAAAAAGTATGGTTTTTAAATATTTTTTTTAAGAAAAATGATATTTTATAAAAAAAAATTGTTGTATTCTTTATTTTATAACAAATTAATTATAAAAAATGTGTTTTACATAAAAAATAAGTTTTTTATTTATAAATTATATATTATTTAATTTAAAAATAGTATAAGTGATCTTATTAGTATTTAATATTATTATCAATAATACATAGAAATGAGTAAAAAATTTCTTGTTTATTAAAAAACTTTAGTTTGTAATTATTATGGTTGTTTTAATAAGACTATTTTTAAAAACTTCACCTTTTCTAAATTTTTTTAAAAATAACCGTTTTAAAATATTTTGTTTCCAAAGATTTAATGTTTTTGAAATTTCATATTATAAAAAAGTTTTATTTTTTATTACTTCTATTTTAGTAAAAAGATATAATTTTTAATTTCCTTAATAAAATCTATTTTTAAAAGAGTAAAATGTCATTTTCATACCTGACGTTTTGTTGAATTTGCCATTTCAATTCAAAAACATTTTTTTTGCCATTTCAGTCACTGTGGTTTATCAAATGTTGTCATTTCCATCCACTCCACTAACTCTGTTAAGTTCTCCGTTTAATATGAGAATATTTTAGTCTTTTTAACACCCTAATTGTGCAACTAAAACAAAGTTAATCAATAAAATATTCAATTAAAACTAAAATAAAAATATGAAGCAACTAGTGAGACTGGGCGCTTCGGTTTAAAAGTTTTGATTAACGCTAACTAGTTTAGAAACACGTCTACTACACGTGTTATATGAAAAAATTAAATAATAATTATTTGGTACTATTAAAAATTAAAAGATAATTGTTTAAGATAAAATATGCTTAAAAGTTACATATAATTAACCATTACGTAATTAAAAAATAACAATAATTTGTCAAACTCTATTCTTTAAAAAAGTTAACTCTCCAAAAAATTATTAAAATGTTTGTATTACAAAACTTTATTAAAAATTGAATAATAAAGTTTGTATTAAAAAATTAAATAATAAAGTTTTTTAATACAAACTTTTTAGTAATTATTTTGGAGAGTTAAAAAATCAATATTTTTTAAAAGCAAAACTTTTTCAATGACAAAATTTTGAAAAATTAGTGTTATTGTTTAATTACTTAATGGTTCATTATATGTAACTTTAAGCATATTTTATCTCAAAAAGTTATTTTTTAATTTTTATTAGTACTAAATTATTATTATTTAATTTTTTCATACAACACGTGTAGTTGACTGGTTTCTAAGCTAGTTAGCGTTAATCAAAACTTTTAAATTGAAGCGTCCGGTCTCACTAGTTGCTTCATATTTTTCTTTTTAGTTTTAATTGAATATTTTATTGATTAATTTTGTTTTAATTGGACAATTAGAGTGTTAAAACCACTAAAATACCTTCATATTTAACAGAGTACTTAACGGAGTTAGTGGAGTTGATGAAAATGACAACATTTGGTAAACTACAGTGATTGAAATTGTAAAAAAAGTTTTTGGATTGAAATGACAAATTCAATACAACGTCAGGGATGAAAATGGCATTTTACTCAAAAAAAAGATAGCTTAATTTTAAAAAAATTAAATAAGAGAGAGAAATATAGTAATTAATAAAACTGATTTTTAATAAGAGAGAGAAATTAGTTTAAATATTTAAATTACAATAATACCATTTTAGAAGGAAAATTATATGAGGATGTGTATAAGAAGGACATGTGGCAAAAAGATGGTTTAGGAGAAGGACATGTGGCAAAAAATATCTTTTTTATATAGATTTATAGATTATGTGATTATTTGAATGTTATTGTATGTGTGTTTCAAAGTTTAAATTTGTTAGCTTGAAGCTTGTTAGTTGATATGGTCTTAGATATGTAACTTTAGCGGACTTAAACACAGTTAATTTTGTTTATCTTTATACTAGGTTAGTACCCCGTGTATTACACGGGTTGAATCAAATAAAATATTAAATAATTAGTAATGCAAATTTATTAATTATGAAATGATATGACTGAAATTGCATATGAGTAATAATTTATACTTATTAATAAAACAATAACTTTGGTGCCACATGGCATTCTTTTATGGCTTATTTTTTTATTTCCCGCCTAATTATGTATCTGTTTTTAATGTTAGTCTAGGTTCATTTGACTAAAAATCAACTTATGATACAAGAGATATTTAGAGAAAATTTGAAAATTTAACCCTAAATTAGAGCATATATTTTTGGAAATAAAATCATACCTGATATTTATTTTTTTCAAATAATTTATCAATAAAAACTATAGAAATCATTTATGATTTTTTTCATCTATTAAATCAATTTTTTGATTGTGTGTTTTCATTAAATACTCGGTTTATATTTGACTCTTGATAAAAGTTATGGGATTTGTTTCATTGTCTACTCTCTATTTTGAAGGAATTCATGGGTATCTGTTTTTGGATATTGATTCATACATGATTTTAAAATATTTCTCAACCATTCTAGCGTTACGACCCTTGCGATTTGTCTTGATAAAGTCTGATGATATCGCCTTCAACAAACTTCATCAACATTCTCATTTTGGCTTTGGTTTTATCAAGTTTCATTCAACAAAAGCTATTTTTTGTTATATTTGAGCTTTCGTCCTCTGCAATTATAATTTTCATATCATTGTCTACAATTGTGTTTTTAGATTAATATTATTTTATTTTCAATCTTTTGATTCGAAGGCGATCTACTTCAACAATTCATCTGTAAAGAGGTATTACATGCTTTTATTTTATAAACTTCTTTATTTCTTTTTTATGTGTAATGCCATATTATTATTATGTTTGATTAGAATTCATTTGATATGTGTAAATTATTTTGATGTATCTGCAAATGTAATAATGAAAATCATACATTTATTTTATGGTTGACTTTAACACCTTTAGACAAAAGGAATACTTTTGAATTTCAAAGAAGACAATTTCTGTTAGCAGTGTGTTTTGCAAGACAATAAACAATAGCTAATGACAATCACTATCTAAAGTTGGTTTGTTTCTAAACAAGGATCATGGTTAGTTCTATGTTGTATTATCTCGAATTAAAAATAAACAGAGATTAAAATTATTAATATAGATAGTGATGGAAAAATCACCAACAAAATGTCAAATGTTGTATATAAATAAATTTTCGGATGTTTATGAATTTAAAATATTATTTTTCATGTTCAATTTAATTTTTTGTATTACTTAAAATTTTTATTTATAAGTTTACTAGCTTTAGTAAACTCGTGTATTACACAAGTTACAAAATAAAATAATAATATAATTAATTTATTAATTATAAGATTATATTTCAAGATATGCTATGACTGAAATAATAAAATAGTTATATCAATTCTTTAAAATTTTGTTTTTGATTTTTTAAATAAGTTTTTGTTATAAAACAAACCGAATAAACATGTCATTTTTAAAATTTTCTTATTACTTCCATATTTGATTATTTTTGTTTTTAAAAAATTGACTTTTTAAAAATATTAATTTATTTAGAAATAACCTTAATAAATAGATTTCTTTCTTAATTTATTAAATATTAAAAAGTATTAATGTAATATTATTAGTAACTAAGGTAATTATTTAATAAGAGAGAAAGATGAGAAAATTGAGGTGATGATGATTGTGGTGCTGACATGTGGCACAACATTTACCCTTTTATTAGACTGTCCACAACGCTAAAAGACGTCATTCCCACAAATAGTCTCAGTCAGCATGCCATATCAACTTTCCACTAACTTTCATCCATCCTTCCCACAATCAACTTTTACCCCAAACACCATCCTTCCCACAAACAACCATTAAGAAAACAAAACAACACACATTTTTGTGTGTGGGCCCCACAAAAGGCATCCATGAAAGCGCACTTGGCAAAGAGCGGGTGAAGGACGGATGGGCCTGCACAATGCAGCCCTTCCGAAGGGCGGCAGAGAAGGGGCTAAGGGCACTGCGTTGTGGATAGTCTTAAAGTAGGAAGATTTCATTCCATATTATACATTATTTAGACGTATAAACATTAATAGAGAAAACCTATTAATATTAGATGTAACTAATGTTAACAATTATACATAAAAGTCGATATACAAAGTATTATCAACAATATTATATCTTATGAACATTTTTAAATAACAACAATATTTTTGGATTGAACTCGTGTGGTACACGAGTCTTTAGCCTAGTACAAGTAATAAAACAATGATATCATTGTTTTAAACTTTTGTTTTTAAACAGTTATTACTTTTTTAATAAATATTTTGTTCCAAAACTAACCATTTTAAAAAATATCAATATTAAAAGTTATTTTTATTATAACTTCTAGTTATTTTTTTATAAAAATTCATTTAAAAAAACCATTTTAAAATACTTCATATTTTAAAAGTGTTTGTTGTTTTAGAAAATTTTCTTATTTCTAAAATTTTATTTATTTAGAAGTTACATTTATAAAAGCATCTCTTTCTTAATTCATTGAAAACAATTTTTAATCTCAAAAGGAATTACATAATATTATTAGTATTTAATGTAATTATTTAATAAAAGAGAGAAATGAGAAAATTAAAATTAGATGGTCTAGAATTATGCCAAGTGACATGTTAAAATCTTCTTTTATTATAATAGATAGATTATGCACTTCAACCCGAACTGGACCAAAATATTTTAATACTTACTTCCGACCTTAATTCATAAAAATAAAATTCTAGATTCGTCATTGGGTATCAATTAATGTTTAATAATTTTATAACTTTTAGATACAATGATCATACAAGTAAACTTCTATGTGACAATCAATTACCTTCATATATAACTCATGGTATAAATACTTGGTCTCTTCTAATAATTCTCGAATGTGGAGGGTTTTGAGAATTTCAGTCAGTTACATAACAAAATTAGTCAAACTTTTATTTAGAGGGTAAATTTCTTACCTTTTATGGGTGGTTCAGACATTTGATATATTTAATTTATTATTAATACACCTTAAAACTATGAGTAATCATGTAATTGCCGTTACAAACGAGTAATTATATAAAGATCACAAACATTTGCATCTTACATTATTCTTACGAGCGTGAAGCTATTCTTTGTTGCGCATTCAGACATGGAGAAAGCTATTGTATTCAAGTTTTTTGTCATCACCACTTTACTTACTACCACATGTAAGTCATATCTAGTCGATTAGCCTGTGATTTTTGATTCTTTATGTGAGTCTTCATCTTTTCGTACTTTTTTAGTTCAAGAGATGTAAACATGTAATGTACCACATACACACACACGTACGTATGTTAGATTTGTTGATGAGACATATTTGGTTAATTGAGTTATTATATTGCATCGTATTCGCAGTGTTTGGAGTTAGCAGTGCAGATGGTGAAAATTGCATTCGGAAATCATGTGTGATTGGAGGTTCTGATCCTGAGAAGACCATATGTCCTCCACCCTCGTGTCAAGATAAAGATGATTGTTCCCATTATTGCTTTCCAAATCCCGAACCCTTTTGTCAAAATGGCACTTGTTGTTGTTGGTAGCTAGTAGACCGTGTTAGATTAGATGACTTAAGATTGTTAAATTCTAATAAACTTTTATTTATTCCTTAAGATTAATCTTTCATAGGCTCGAGTTATTACCGTCCTTTTATTGATTTTTGTTATTTCATTTGAATACGTCTTACATAAAGAGGAGATACGATTGAGTTGAACAGCTCGAGAACAAGTAAAAGTTATTAGATAATGAGAATAAAGCAAATAGAAATGATCTCATAATGTATAGTCACAAATTTAACTAATTATACGAAAAAATTCAATGACTTATAGACTATCCGTACACATTATTTTAAGTAATAGATGTACACGAAACACATCTAGGAGCTAGTTGTGCTTGAGTATCAAATAAGAAAGTGAGTTACAAAGTTAAAGGCTAATGCACATGAAATATGTTAGCTCTTAAAAAGGGTCTAATCATAAGAAGTCTCAAACATTGGTGATGCAAATCATAACATGAAGAACACTAGACTAGTTTAAGACATCTTTCATATGTATAGTAAAGCTAAAATCTAAATTCAGACCTTTCAACAATAATACAACGAAGCAAAAGCTATCATATTTTATTTAGAATTTATCATTAAAAAAACAACACATGAGAAATCATAAGACCTTACAATCAAATCATATAACAAGAACATTTAAAAATTCTACATATAATGTTCAAACACACATCAAGCAAACTATGAAATATATAATACAATTGCTTGTGAAAAGATATGAAACATCTACTTAACTACCTTAAACAAACTTTTACAATAACGCAAAAATATAAATCGTTACTCTTAAGTCATTAAATAAATTTGAAAATAATGTAAGCCACTTTTGGGTCTTAATAAATGGTTGATGATACCTATATCCATCTCCTTTCAGACCCATAAAAATTGTGATCCTATCAGTTTCATCTTTCTTGATTTACCTTATATAAAAATAATGAAACACAAAAAAATATTGATTTGAAATTATACATTAAACTAGGTAAGATAATCGTGCATTACACGAATTGATATAAAAAAATTATATAATAGATTATATATATATATATATAATATATATATATATATAATATATTATATATATATATATATATATGTATAATCTAATATTTTGTAGATAACAATCAATAAAATTATTAAATCTAAAAGATATATTTATGATTGTATACTATAAAGAGAAAAAAAGCATTTATTATTCATAAATATACATACACCTTTTTATATATCTTTATACATATTTTACATTTAATAATAATTAGCTACATATTAAATTATATTTTAACAAACTTAAATCTTGTTAATTATAGTACTTTAATAAAATATTATTTATTTTACAAAGAAATTATCTTGAATATAATTTTCTTAAATGGGAGTGATTAAATTGTATTTTTTTTAAGTCGAGATTTTTACTAAAATTATAAATTTATTATGCTAGTGACATATGAATGATCCTATATGAAACGTAGGTGAAAATGATGTATACATGCTAAAAAGTGGTTTACATGATGGTAATTTCGCTTTATTTGAGTAAATTTAAATTTTATGGTTTGAATTAGTGCGAGTTTCTTAAATTTCAAATTTCAAATATTATGAGAATTAGATTCAAACTAGTAAAAGGCCTCGCGCTTCGCGGCGAACTTTTGTGATTGGTGATGGAAAAAAATTTGGAGCTTATATTTGAAACATACGTAAAAAAAACGACAGTCATGTACGTGAACTCGAATTGACTGTTTATATCATACTAATACCTTTATAAATAATCCTTTCAGTTGTACTTTTAGATTCATTTAAACTTAAGACATGATGATTACTACGTTTTTACTATAAAGTATAAACTAAGCAATTGTCATCTGATATCATTATTAGTAATTGATTTCTTAAAAATAATATATCAAACTTGATACCATATAAATAAAGAAAAATATATATACAATTAGAAATTTTATGTCAAGAGACGATGATCATTGCAATATTCAAGAAACGATGATCAGGATAGGATGCACTATTAGAAAAAAAAAAGATTGAATTTCATCCAGACATAAAGATTGATGTAATTACAACTTGCCATGTAAAAATTATGCATTACTCATTTGTACACATTGCTTTGATGCTTTGCTCTATGCCTTCTAAAGTAGAGGTATAATTTCATAAATTTCTAGGTTAACCAAATTCCTTTAATATTAACACTTTGTTACTTCATCTTCCTCATGTTGTAACTTATGTAAAAATTATGCATTACTCATTTGTACACATTGCTTTGATGCTTTGCTCTATGCCTTCTAAAGTATAGTATAATTTCATAAATTTCGGTAACCAATTTCTAGGACCAATTCCTTTAATATTAACACTTTGTTACTTTCATCTTCCTCATGTTGTAACGTTGTAAGTATCATCATATAGACGATCAATCCTTGTCTAAGCTTCATTACGCTTGAGCTTGGTTTCTTAAATTTCACTCGTTTTAAACTCTAACGTGAATCTTCAGCTCATTTGTGTAGTAAGTTTAATACAACTTTCTTCTTTTAGAATTTGGATTTATTCTTTCTAAAATACAACTAAATTCTTTATTTTTAGAAAGTTTTTTTTAATTGTGTTGGTGGTAAAATGTTTACCAAATTGGGTGATTTGAAGAATATTTACAAAATGGGTGTTCTATTTTTTTTTCTATTTTTAAAAAATCTATTATCATCCTTTCATTATATTTTTTCTGCAATCAACTTCAATTCTTATCATTTTTATATATTTTCTCATTAACTCAGTATAGTTTTTTTTATAACTAACGTATTATAAGACTTTTCCTTTGAACTTTTAATCAAACAACATATTAACTGAAAGAATAATCTAACAAAGCCTACAAATAAACTAAGAAGATAAAAATATAATTAAATAATCAAAATACATAAAAATAGTATATAAATATATCTTAGTGGAAAGTGATATTCCCTCCCGTTTATTATTTAATTAGAATAAAACTTAAATAAGTAATGAGTTACGTATGTTAAATAATTTTCTCCTTAACATATGTTCATGATCTGCCAAAATTAATAGCCTATTTTAATAAACTTTTTAAGTATACGAGTTTGATATGCTAAAGTTTAAATCAGTACCATTAACCAAAAACTTAAGTCAACGAACTAAGAAAATTAGCAATCGGTTTAAAAACAATCATAATGTTTACTAAGCAAAAAAATTCATATATATATATATATATATATATATATATATATAGGGATCCATTCAAATGGAAACTAGTTTTTTGGAAAAAACTAAAGAAACCACTTACAACCAATCAAAATATTGTTTGTAAATATAATTCTTTTTTTAATATAATTACATGTAAGGGCATAATAGTAATTTAAACTTTGCAAATTGAATTCATCACAATAACTGTTCCCTCTAACGTAAGTCCCGATCTACTTCTTCCTGATCTGCATTTCATTGCAATTGGGAACAAAAAACAGCACAACTAAAGGTTATTATTCGAGATTCTGAAGAGGATTATCAAACTAAGGATTATTGCAAGGTTATAAATGATATTGGGAGAAGATTCATTGCTGAAAAATGGGTAAGAAGTAAATATATATGTAAACCCACGGATTTGTGTCTGATGATATATATCGCCTGAATTATATTAATGAAACTTGAAATTATCTTAGTTATTGCAAATTAGTAGGTTCTGATGATTCAAATCATTCGATGGATTCACATTCTAAGTTGTTCCAGGAACTGATGGAGAACAGGGTACAAGTCGATTAGTGGTTAGAACAGGCGAAACGGGTTTAAAGATGCTGATAAATACGACACCTGATGGAACAGGGCCTGTTTGAAATTATATTACAGAAACAAAACATGAAATACTAGAATTAGGGAAATACACACTAAACATAATCTATGCAAAAATATTATGGATGATCAAAAAAGAATTTTTAAAGTGACGGTTGAATGTTCTCGGGATAGAGGTGTTTCTTTTAAAGGTATGGCCACATGTATTGCTCTTAATAATGAATGGCGTTAGGGAACATTATACCACATGGATAAAAACAATATAGAAAGAAAAATAGTGATACCAATATATGAACAACATATCAATTCAAGATAGATACTATAACCCGATATAGAGATTCAAAACAACTATTGATAAAAAAGTAATCTGTGGGAGCTGATGTTTCATGACTTGTACTGGGTAATACTTTCGACTTCATCCTTCTTGAAGTACTTATGGGAACAACCTCGTTAGGTTGTTGTAAGTGCACCTTAGTTTTCCCCAAGACCTCTTCGGCTGCGCTGGCAATAATGCATCAAGCACAAATCATTAGACATTCTCAATGATTTTTTTTGGAATGAAGCAGTAAGTAGAAGCATACTTACCAATCATTTTCTTTGTGTATCTCCTAGGCTGATTTGAAACAGTACATACAATGGGATTAGATTCGTTTCCTTCACCTGATAGCGGGGAAATAATGTTAGAAGATACGCCGTTAATGATAACATATTCAATCGCATTTAAAATGGAGTGCATATTATAACAACATTAAATAACATACTTAGATTACTTGAATGATTACCTTGCTGGTAAAGTGTAGAATGAGCCACTTCATTACCATGACGCTGATTAGAATAATCAGAAACATTAATGGGTTTGGTCGGTCCACCAGTCGATGAGGTAGTTAGAGAGGGAGGCTGGGCTAGCCTCAGACTTTTGCGAGCTTCAGAAAGCAACCACAAAACATAAAAATATATATAGGACATCAAATGTTATACAAAGATTGAGATGGAAAAACATTGAAATTGTACCTGTGCTCATTATGGTATTCGATAGAAAAATACAAACTTTGGAGATGTCTTGTTACGTTGAGATGATGAATCACTGAAAAAATATAATATTGTTATGAATACACATAAAGGGAATTAAAGGAAGTTGAATACAATTGGGATGAATCAAATGGCAAGTTAAAAAGAAAACTAATTTCATAAGAATGTATGAGAATGATAATAAAAATAAAAAACAAACATGTTTTGAACTATATTATAACATACAAAGGCAATTGAACAAAACAAGCCAACAAACAAACTGTATACATATGATAATGATTAGCATACAACCTATCAATAAATGGCCATATTAAGCTCAGCAACTAATATAGATGACATGAACAATGCCATAAAACTTTGAACATGCCCCATACATACATAATTTGTTAAAAAAAAACAGCACATTCTTAGCAAACATTCAAAGATGCTCATGGTTTACTGATCTACAATGGAATCGAGTGTTATTTCAGTTATAAAGTGGGTAAAAATAGGAATATCGAGCAAATAAACAGAGAAATTAGTTGAACTATCTAAGGTAATTAAGCAAACACTATGCATTTACCCTTCATTTAAAAGGATTTGTACCATTCTGAGAAAAAACCCAATGACATTACCCAACACATCCTGCTTTATGTTAAATAATCTATTGAACCAAGTGGGAAGATTTAACTACATCATCGAAGATTGAAATTTTATCTGAAAACAAGCAGCATATTTTCGGGAGTGGAAATAAAATAATTTGGGTTTACTCATGTACAATGGAATTGAAATAACATTGCACAAATTTAAGCGACCAATATGATACTGATGGCTATATCTTGATATCAGCATCTTATAAACACATATTTAGGCTAAAAAATCGACATACCTGTTAGATTGAAGGGTTTATGAACCAAACCAAACTCGAAAACACAAAATTAGGGCATCAATCTTCGTCTCCAATGTGGCTGATAGAGGAGCTTTTATAGATACATACAGGGATGGGTGAGTTCGAAAAGATCAAAAGATGAAGATTTGAGGATGAATTGAAGTATTGTTGTGAAATCGAACGAATGATTTGGGATTCAAGTAACTGACATGCGATCGTGAGAAAAATTGGGGATGTTCAATATTTTACATTCCAGTTATACCCCTGATACATCATTTCTGCCTCTTTTAAATGTTAATGAAATTACAAATTTGCCCTAATTAATATGGGCCATTGATTAATAAAATCTATGGCCTATAATGGTTCTTTTGGTTTTTTCTTAAATTTTAGTTTCCATTTGAATGTCATTCTATATATATATATATATATATATATATATATATATATATATATATATATATATATATATATATATATATATATATATATATATATATAAAAGTTTGGATCAAGAAGAAAAATACATATATTTGTTATTATATATTTAAATACATATTCGATCAATGAATAAATAACTAAACTATAATGAGTTGATCGAGGAAAAAGTTATAACAAATCGGTTGATTAAATAAAAACCGAAAATAATTAATATTGATTAGGTGAAAATAAAGAATGTACATGAAAATACTTCTTTTGTTAAATACTTTTCAAATCATCCATTTTGATTAATAGTTTTTTCTTCAACACGTTTTGGAAAAAAAACTCCAAAAATCCTAGTAAAGGTGTTCTAAGGGGTTCGCAATATTGTCAGTTACAAAGGGGTTCTAGCACGAATGATGGCCGGAAGGTTTCGAAATTGATTGCAAGTTACGGTTTCAAAAAGGACATTTTAATTCATTATTAATGCACCCTTAAACTACAATCAGTTATATAAAAATATTTAGCATAATAAGTTTCTAGCATTTATTACACAAATTTATGTTGTTACGATAATAAATCACTATATAAAGAACACAAATCAAGTATGCACAAACATATACAAGTTTGAACAGTTAATTAGTGAAAGTTAGCTTCTCTGCATTCATACATGGAGAAAACCATTGCATTCAAGTTTGTCATCTTCACCACCTTACTAATTACCACAGGTGACTCATTGCATTGCATGTGTCTTTAGTTCCTTTTCTCTCTTCAATTTTCATACTTTATTAGTTTAATATATGTATTAAAAAATTATTTTTTTTTTCGTTTAATTGAATGCATCTCAATGGCAGTGGTTGGAGTTAACGGTGACGTAGACGGGGAACGTTGCATTAAGAAATCTTGTCTAATTGGAGTTTCTAATCTTAAGGCGACCATATGTCCTCCTCCTTCATGTCAAATTAATGATGATTGTACTAGTTATTGTTCTCCTGATCCGGAACCCTTTTGTCAACAAGGGGTATGTTGTTGTCGGTAAATTAGATGTTAATTAGATAAATTAACAATGTCAAATTCTAATAAAATTTTTATTTATTTCTTGGAGGTTAATGATGTTTGAGTTATAAACTTTTTATTATTGACTTTCTAGAAATTTCTATCTTTCAGATATATGGTTAGTTATTATCTTTTTACTAATTTTCAAGATTTCATGCATCAGTCATGGACGAAGAAAATACAATTGAGTTGATTGACCGTTAAACAAATATTACAATAGCCGGAACAAATATTAGTAAATCTCTTTATACAAATCATGATACTAAAAAAATGTTCCCCTCTAATATAAACTACACGTTTTGAGAGCATTGGTTGTGAAAAATAGGAGAATTTCACACTTAAAGCTTATTGAGCGGTGGTGTGGGCTCAAGTGTGGATTAACAAACTATAGTTTTTTTGGAAGCTTAAAATCCTTTATCAAAAGGGATTCATCGAAATGGTCATAACTTGGGCTATAAGTCTCCGTTTTGTGACTGCGACCAGTCGAAACGACTGCTCAACCGAGGAGCACGTTTTCACAAACATCCATTGGTGGTTTGGGTCATCGTTTCGGCCCAAAAACGGTTTATCTTATGAGTTATTTCAATTTTTGTCTTATTTTTACATTTTGTTGGACTTTACATTTGGCCTAGCTTTTGGTCCGTCTATGTTTTGTGGCCCATTTGACTTTTGTTTTGTTTCTTTATATGCATGTAAGAGATTGATGGAATAATTATTGAAGTTAATGAAAAAAAATTCTCTCTATTACAGTGTGTGTTAGTGTGAATTCCTGATTACCGACATTCTTTGTGAATCAACGATAACTAGAGGAATTGTTTATGGTATTCTCGTTGAATCAACAAGTCTAATTGTTTATCATTCTGCTTCTGATTACATCAAGCGGGAATAATCCAGGTATGTGTAGTCTGCTACTAAGCTTTCACTCGATAAAAAAAACCAAATCCATGAGCTTTATGTGGACAAAACGAACAATACAAGTGGTATAAGTAGTCAAATGTTACAAATAATAACATAATCTATAAATACTAATAAAAGAAGGTTTTTGTGTGCCACTTATCACAATTCTAAAGTTACTAAATTCCATTTTTCCGCTTATCTCTCCTAATAAATATCACATTAAATACAAATGATATTATTCAATTCTTTTTATATTACACATATACTTTTTTTTAAAGTGATCTTTCTACAAATGCAATTTGTAAGTAAATAATTTTTTAATAAATAAGAATGTTTTTCAAAAAAAATTAAAACTTTAAAAAAACACAATATATTTTAAAACCTGTGACTTTTAAAAAATAATTCTTATGAAACAAAAGTAATTAAATTTCAAAGTTATAATAAATAAATTATTAAAAATGACACTTTTTTAAAAACTAGGAGGGTTCCTACGCGCGTTGCGCGTGAAACTCTACAATGAAACCAAAGTTTAAAACACGGATAAGAAAAAGCAAGAAACTCTACAACAATGTAGAACATTAAAACATGGATACAAAAGATACAATCACAAAATTAAAACAATTGACAACCATGATTGGAGTCCCAATAACCCAAACATTAACTATAGTTGGAATGACACAAAGTTAAAATACAAAGTATAGAAACATCAAACAAAGTTGTGTGTAAAAAAGTTTGAAGGTAGCAACAAAAACATGAATTTCTTCTTAATGTAAAAAGACACTCCATTTGAAACCTCCTTTATGCAGTACCTATTAGAGACTGTTGGCTCATTTGAACATATCCATCACATATATTTTTGTTTCCATATTGTGAAACCTTTTAATTCTCTTGTAAGAAAGAACATAAAAAAAGTAAACAACCAATGATACTTATTGTGTTTATTAGTAATATATAAGAAAAATGCTAAAACAGATTTCTTATTCTTATCCACCTCCCATTTTTGACATATCATTATGCTAAATGCAACATATTTGTATTCCATCAATGGCATGGTGCCTCATGACCCAATCGAGCCACCATTAAAATGTAATATTCAAAATTATAAACCAGAAACTTACCTCTCTTAGTCATCATCAAAGCTTAAGGATCAACAACTTCACCGGATTATCATCGTTAACGTAACAGTCTTGCAAAATCATGATTAAAAGGATCACATGGTTGTGTGTTTTATTAAATAGTAACCCATTGTAACCTTTTCTTGATCAAGAACTGAAATAAAAAAAGGAAATTTTAAGAAGTTAATAGCTAACTATTTAGAAAACATGATCTTTGATGAAACAAAACTAAAACTAAGATAATCAGTCAACCAACTGATTTGATGCATCTTCAATAGGAGGATCACTTAACTGCAAAATGAAAAAAAAAATATTTTTTAAAACTAAATTTTATGATATTTACTTGAATCATATAAAAACAATTACGGTAAACAAATATCCTACAAAACTTCAAGCCATAAAATGCTCTGGTATGTCTTTTCTCGTCTTTTCAAATTTGGCATCATGAGAAACATATATTGTGCCCTATAATGCTCTTATAAGATAATGTTTTAAACTTAAGTGCGTCATAACAACTTGATTCAGTCAAAAAAAGCACAATAAACACAATATAACAACCAAAAAAAGTTTGCATAACATCGTTTACAGAATTTGAATAATTGCAAACAACATAATTAGGAGACACATTTCAAAATTGGTTCAAGAAAAAAGCCACATTATGCAGTTAAATCTTATCTACATGATAATGCAGTCAAGCAGCTAAACTAAAAATAAATAATAATTTAAACATAAAACCCTTACATACCTTCACTTGTCATGATCTCTTGCATATAGCACTTGAGATTATACAACATAAATCTCTCACATTATAAAACATTCCCTTAAACGTTTGGTGTATGATGGACTTAGATTGGCATTGTTTTCAATGAACCTGAACCACCTCCTTCCTATTTTGAATACTGCTGATACAAAGTTCAACTCTTCTAAATTAGTAGTTGCAAGTATAAAACATACATATTTAAATTACCAACAACATGTATGCTTATTTCTTGATAGAGTAAATAAATTATAAATGCATCCCTTCTTGGTATTGAAAGAAATGAAGTTTGATCTGAACTATATCATTAGCTTTTGGAATTGTATGCATTCTAAGCCTCTTAACATCCTCATTTGAGTTCTATTAATGTTATAAATAATATTTAGTTGAATAACTTTTCATTGAAGCCTATCTAAACCTTTCATCAACAAATAGATACATATATTTTACTTTGCGTATTTTCTCTATAGCTATATTTCAGTAGCATCAATATTCACCTACAACCATTTTGAAACTCCCCTCAAACAAAGGAATTTAGAAGAAATGAAAATGCTGAAGAAATTAATTAGCCTAGACATTTCATCAAACACCTTGAAAGCACAAAATTAACTATGTGTGATTCTCATACATAGAAATATATTAGATCACTAACCTGCTTTAAGGAGAATAAAGATTGTCTCAGCAACAAAAGTCAAATGCAAAAGTAAGATCTGTAAGGTAGCTTAGAAAAGCTAGAATTCCCTTTCCTACGAACCTGCTTCTAGCCTCTTCCATTTTCTTCTCCAGCCAAACAATAACTGAATAGAAAAAACCTTACATAAAAGAAAACTTGCAAAGAAACAAAGCAGCAACTAAATTTGTCATCATTTGATCGAACAATTGATTTGCAAAAACAATAATAAACCTACAAAGAAGAACAAAGCACAATCAACAGCAAAAAAGAAATGATTTTTTTTAACTTGAGAGTGGAGTCAAAATTGATGCATGTTGGTGGACGTCATCACAGACCCTGAACCCACCCTAATGTTCTTCTTCGTCTTTGTTGGTTGATACAAAACTACAATCACAACCACTAATTATGGTTGTTTAGCCCGGATGTTGAAAGAAAAAAGAGAAAGAGGGGAGGAAGGTTTTGGTGTCTGACTGTCTTCCATCTTCGGGAGAAAGAAATTGTTGGAGTTTGAGGCGGTGGCAATAAAATCAAAATGAAACAACACGTGGTGAGGAGAAAGAAATTACAGAGACAGCTGTTATGATTCACGCATCCCAGTGATGAAATCAAACAAAACAGCAGTGGTCAAAACATAAAACCAACAAAGTTACTGTATCTAAGACTCTTCTTTTATATAGAGTAATGGTTTGTTTTGAAACAAATTGTTTAAAAACCAATTAAAAAAAGCAAATAAATTAAAAAAAGTATAAAATATGATATCATTATTTTATCACTCGTATGTAATGTTAATCATACCTATAACTTCTAATAAAACAAAGAATCTTTTACCACTTGTTATTCTCTTAACTTATGTTTTTATCACTTATCAGTTTTCTAGATATTCACAAATCAATTTTCACTCCAAAAGGGTATTATAATAATTTAAATTCTCATACAAATTTCTCTCTCTTATTAAAATTTTTTTATTAATTGTTATGTTTCTCTCTCTTATCTAATTGTTTTATAAAAATTAAACTATCTTCTTTTAAAATAGATTTTATGAAAGAAATTAGAAATCACTTCTTTTAATCAATATCTAAATAACAAGAAACTAAACTTTTATATAATATGAAATTTTCTAAAACATTAAATATTTTTAAACAAAATATTTTAAATCATTTTGTTTTTAAAAAAATTATTAACATGTGAAATATCTTAAAAAAATCTGAAACACTAAAGATATTTTTTATGAAAAATCTAAAAATGAATGTTTAAAATGAAACTTTTTACATAAGAAAGTTAAAAATAGTATAATTGTCTTATTTCTTAAATAAAAGTGTATATAATTTTAATTATATTTTACATTAAAATATTATAATTAAAATAGTTATTTATACGTAATTAACATCATATTTTATCTTCAAACATGATTTTATAATACATAAGTTTTTATTAATAATTATTTAATATTTTATTTATTCAATCCGTGTATTACATGGTGACTAACCTAGTTAAGTAACATGAGATTAAAAATAAGACATCTTCTATATGCATAATAAACCTAACGGTCTAAATTCGAAGCATTTAACAATAATATAACAAAAGCAAAAGGCATCTTATTACAAATACATGGTACAAATGAATGAGAACCAAGCATAAAAAAAATCATACAACCTTACAATCAAATCATATTACAAGAACATTAGAAATTCTAAATATTGTAGAAAGAAAGCAAATGTTCAAACACACATCAAACAAACTAGGAAATATATATTACAATACTTTGTGAAAAGATAACAAAGGTCTATCTAAAATAAACTTCTTTCTACAATCTAGAATCACATTTGCCAAGAAATCTGGGCCAAACGACAACCTAAATGATATGGAGCTGCGTTAGTCAACGCCTTCCATTAGGTGTCAAACGGGTATACATTCATCGTCATCAACCCGTGACATGCCTCAAATGAACAGAGCATCATCATCAACAGTTTCAAACGATGTTCAAGAGCAACAATAAAAATAGGATTATAATATCGACAACATATTTCTCAAAATTTAAGAGCTTTAGACTTTCAGATGAGTCTAGGTTAGCATTGGTATTAAGCTTGTTGATAGTAAAGTAAGAAACAATGTAAATGTCATTGGGCTAGAAATTAAAACTCATAGTCACACTTGATGACCTTGATCAAACTAATCTAATTTGATGACCACGATGATGGAAGAAGTTAACATCTGAAAATCCAAAATATGTTTTCCAAGATGATACGTATGTCTTCAATTTTGAAATGTGACTCATCAGCATGATTAAATTGTTGAATTTGATCATCAATATTAATCCAATTGCAACCTGGTATCTTATAAGCCTATTGCTCGTTTAATTATAAAGTAGTGTAAGTTTGGCTTCAAAAGTTCAAAAATTATAAATCTAAACAAAAGACGTACAGTGTTTTAGCCAATATCAATGTTTCTGGTGGAGACAGAATCCATCATGCTAATATACACAAATCATGTAATACATATGTGAAGACTTTTGATGTAATGAAAAAAGGCCGAACAAGGGGAACCCATCGCAACAGTGAAGCCGGGAACTGGACAACAGTGGCAACATCCACCGGAGCTCAGGTTCCCCACAAACCCACTCCCTCTTTCTACAAAACACAACTGCAAAGACGATTGCATAAAAGGGAAGTCACAGGCAGCACAAAGCCTGTACGTACATCATGCAACAACACATGTATAATACTATTCAATTCACTACATTATTAAAACTAGTTATAAGCTACTGCGCGTTGCTGCGGCTCACGGCTCTAGACTATGCAACGGCTCGATTTAAAATATCAAAACGTAGATAAAACTAACGTGTCATAGAGATATATTCGTAAATCAATAGAATTAATTTGCGTTGTAATTTACACAAACAATGATATAAGAAAACCCTACTATAATTCATTCATTATAAGTAATTCAAAGAAAATTAAATTAAATTAAAGAAAAGTTTGTTCAAAACGTAAGTGAATGAATTATAATAATTACTATTGAAACTAAATTAAGAAACTACTAATCAAGTTTAATCATCAAAATAAAAGGTTTTCCTTCTAAATAAAAACAATCAACATAAAGTTAAATAAAGAAGAAGTTTATGAATTCTAAGAATAAGTAAAATTCAAAAAATAGTTGTCAAAAAAGATAAATAAATTTAAAATCAATGTAAGATTTTTATTGATAAGTGTTTGTTTAAATTAAAATATTGTTTGGGCCTCATGAAGCCCAATGCAAGAGACTTGGAAAGAAAAAAAATCATGAAAAGCAAAACAGGGATGATTCAAACCAGCGCCTCCCGCGTAGAGGCGTACTGCCCAAACCAGTAAACCAAAAACACTTTACTGATCACATGTAGTTCGATTATGTAATATATTTACGACATAAAAATAAATTTTCTTTAACAAAAGTTACTGTAACGACCGTTATATATATTTGGTTCCTGTATTTTTTATATATAGTTGTGACATTAAAAATGACAATGTGAAATCTAAATTGAATTTCAATTTTTACGATTTGCAAATTATTGTGAGTCATTACTTTTACTTTGAAAATTTGGTTCCTGTATTTTTTTATCTTTATATGAGTAAGAAGAATTAAAACTCGAGTTATTAAATTTAGAATTATAAATCTATTAGAACAATTGAAACTCGATTTATCAAATTTAGAATTATCAAAAGATTTGGAACTTTAAAGAATAGAATCTATTAAAGAAACAAATTAAATTTGGATTTTATTTTGTTGAACTAACATTCATGAATTGCTCAGGGCCGGCTCAAAACTTCCGGAGTCCTAAAGCAAAACGAAATTTTAAGACCCTCACTTATATGTTATTTCTAAAGACCTTTGTCTCAAACAGACGACATAAACCAATTTGTTTATAGTGTGAAAGAAAACAATTTAAGCAGAAAACAACTTAAGTAACTTAAACAACATCAATTAATAAAAACATATTAAATGATAAATAAGTAGCAACTGATTAAAGTAAAGAGACAAATCAATTGCAAATATAGATTAAAATCAAAACAGGCAATAATATATTACATAAGGAAAAGAACAATGATAGATTAAAACAATTAAGCATGAATCAAAATCAAACAGTAATAGTTAGTAGATCAGATAATTAATTGTAAAACAGAATTTAGAATCGATGAACTTAAAAGAACCGTCAACATTTATCACTTAATGAACTTTTGGTGAACATGTTTCGTAATTCAACCTTGATAAACCAAAATTTGTAAGTTGATCTCGATAAACCTTCAATAATATTGTTATCCTTCGATAATTTGTTATCTTTCTCATTTAATTCTAATAATGTACGTTTTTATTTTGAAATTTTAGGGGCCTTTAAATTTTGGGGGCCTAAAGCGGTCGCTTTAGTTGTAGTATTTATTTAGCAATGTAGTATTTGTTTAGTCGTAATTCAACCTTACCTCTACCAATGTAGTATTTGTTTAGTTGTAAGTTTCTAGCTGATATCAAAGTATAACCGGCTATAGATTGTAGTATATGTAATTTCTTATTGTAACTCATTAGTTATGCTTGTAAGAGTCTTGTAATACTTTAAGTTGAGAAGTAATACATACAAGTATCTTGAAAAACTTTTCTCTTGTGTTTGTTTACTATATATATTCTTATCAATTCTTAAGGGATTTTGCATCATCAATCTGAGAGTGACTTAGTAAGTTTGAGAGAATACAATTGTGTTGAGTGACCAAACTCGATTTTGCAATTGGTATCAGAGCTTCTTATGTTCATGTGCCCGTATAGTGCTCATGCACCCATATAGCGCTCATGCGCCCAAGTTTTCCCATGCGCCTAATGTTGCATGTGTCTAAGCAGTCATGCGCCCACATAGTGGTCATGCGCCTAACATACTTAAAAAATATTCTGAAATTTTGGAAAGAAGAGATTTTTAGGCTATGACTTGGAATGTTCTCGGAGATGATGTATGATGTTGTATGATGATGTATATTATGATGTTATGCATGTTTATGTTATGTTTCTTTATGTTTCATATTGCGTATTATTTCCATGACTTTATGTGGTATGTTAATGATTATGAACGTAAAGTATTATGTAATGAAAGCCGAAGTTAATGATAATGAAAAGTGGAACGTAAAGGAAGAATAAACGAATGAAAAGTCTTGCAAGCAAATGTAAGGAAGTTCACACCCAATGAAGGGTGTTAACTAAACTGTGTGCGGTTTAGTTAACCCAAAAGGATGCACGCAGGGGTCAAATCCTTGTGATTGACCAGATGTATGGGACCCTTGTCGCTTGCCCTAGGTACTAAATTTAGCTTCATGCACAATGTTCGGGGTTTACTTAGAGACCTCAGGCCCAGTAACCAGCTTCATGCACAATGTTCGGGGTATAGCACATGACATTGGTCTGGAATGTAAGTGAAGATTAATGATGATTGTACGAAACGTACGATATGTAAGAGAGTGAATGAGAACGAATGATGATGATGAATAAATGATGAATGATAACGAATGATGTATGATGATGAACGATGATGAAAGATAATAATAAATATTATCTATATGTACGTACGATTTGTGATCATGCATGACGTAAAAAGAAAGTTTTTTTTAACAAAAGTAAAGTGATTTTATTATAAAACTAGAACTCACTTAGCAATGCTGACTTTTATGCATTTTCCAGGTAATGATTGTTGAGGATAGCACGGGGAGAAGCTACTTGGCTGATTTTGGATGTCATCCATTTTATGTTAAATGACGTTTTGTGTTGTAATGCAACCAAACGATATTTTTTAATGAATATACAGTTTTGTATTATTTGACAAAAGCAGTTATTTATATATGAAATAAATTTTGTTTAAAGTTTGTTGATTATTATGAATCTTAATGTGTTTGGATGTAAACTAAGTTAGGATAATTCAATGTTTGTTATAATGTAACGGTTGTTTACTTTTAATAATTGTATGTCGGTTAAAAAAAACTTGATTCAAGATTATATTATTCTATTATTAGCATTTAATAAAAAAAAACTGTGTTTTCAAGATATAGTCATATATTTAATTTAAAATTATATTAATCAAAGAGGTATTTCATTTAATTTCTTTTTCACCAAATAAATTTGAAAGTCATATACATAAAAGTGTATTAATTTGACAACTACTTTTTGAATGAAAATCTGACTCAAGGTATTGTCGCTTAAGTAGCCATATAATACCTTTAAAACATTATTAAGCAGGTTTATTGGTGATCCAAATAAACCATTTTTTACACGAGAGCTTTGATGATGATTTTTTGAACACAAAATTAGCAGAACCAAATGTGGATACTAAGAATACTGCTCCATATTTAGGGGAGCATCATCATTATCTCATTTGTTCTTTTGTTAAAAACAATCAATGTTAATTATTAACTACAAGGCCCTAGACGAACAACCACCAAGATATCCCTCATAGATATGAGGGTGTATATTAAATATTTTTTTTTTCTTAAATGCGTTTGAATGAGAATACTTTTAGAGTGCTAATAAACAGACATCAACTTGGATAAATTGATACCCACCTATATGCCGTGTATGGTATCATACGCGACGTATAGGGTCGAAAATATTGAAAACAAGAAAAATTCATGGGGGCAGTCAGATTGCTATATTCCACATATAGACTTATACGATTCCATATTGACACATAACTATACAACACATATAACAAATTGGAACACTGAATACGAAGAAAAATGCAAAAGGCTATCATGTTCCTATACAACACATATAACCCTATACCCACCCCCTCAACCCCAAATACTACTCGTATTGGGCTATACGGCACTTATAAAAATTTTGGGGTTTTTCTTTAAAATATTAGAGTGTTTATTTAACAGGACCCTAACTTTATTGTATAATACATTTTTAACCAAAAGATTACTGGCAACATTAAAACAAAATTATGTTGTAGAAAGCAATGTTCTAATCGTATCTGTGTGCGTGTAGATATATAGAACAAGATTACTAAAAGCTAACTAATAAACATAGTAATTTAAACCAAAATCCAGACTCGTAACACAATAGTTAGTTAATGAGACTCATAACACAATTGTTAGTTAATGACCGACAAAACATGGAATGTTGAGACAATAATTTAGATCAACACTAACATGAGATTATGAAGCAGAAAGATCACCAACACAATTCCAGGGATAAGAGATAGAAATCCTTGAACAACCCACTTTTTGAAGAACATGTAGGATCAGATTTGCCTGAAAGTAAGCGATAGCCGACCACCTATAAGCTCAGTTTCTCTTAATAATGGTATGGGAGCTGTGTATTGAGCGATTTGCGGCACCCCATGATACATAAGCCTAGACTTCCCACCGAATATCAATACATCACCAGATTTCAACAGCACACTTTTTAACTTCTTTTTATCTCTAGTATTGCCATACACAAATTCTGCCATCTCACCAATAGAAATGGAAACCACGGGCAATCCTCTTTCGAGACTATCAGAGCTCTCATCGCAATCCTACATTCAAACAAAAACATTGGAAAATTATCTTTACCATGCTAGAGCATTGTACAACCGCGTATTAGGGGTATGTTGTGTCATATTGCTTATGGGTTGATACCATTGTGTATTCTAATATCATTTCCAGAATAATGTAGTTCATATAATCACCATGTATGTAACATAAAATAAAAGTAAAAAATACTTTCGAAAGAACATTATAACAATGAAAACAAAATATGTTAATGTAAGAAAGAAATAGTCCGAAACTAAACAAGTAGATTACGGAAAAAAAGTCCACAATAAAGAAGTTATATCTGTATCATTTTACAATAGCGTGGATAAGAAATAAAAGTCAAAAACTAAGATGCATTTGTAGGAGTGGGTGCGACTGCAGTACACAATTAAAAACTAACCTGATGAAGGTCAAGTCGATCATAGGATGAATAGAATTTGACTAAACAAATATCCGGGTGCATTGAAGGAAGTTCATTTAGATGGGCTTGGGCATCTTGAACTGCGGCTTCAGCCAATGAAATAAGTTCATGTGGAAGCGGTGGCGGTTCAAAACCATCACTTCGGCAATGGTTCTCATACCCTGTTACTGGGTCCCAATTTCGACCGAAACACATCATATGTAGTTGAAGTTCTGTTGACTCGTAAAACCCTCCCGGACCCATGCCCCACTTTTGACATATATTCACTATATCAGCCTAAAAATAAAAACCATAGATACAATTCACAAGATTTATTAAAAAGTTCACTACATCATATACTGTACATGTATGTTTTGGTTGTTAATTTAATATCAATGTTCCTCAATCCCATATAAGAACAGCATTAGAACCATATTTTGCAATTATTGCATTTATTCTTTTAGGAGCAACCAAAATGTCAGGATTTATGTTTTCTAACTTCATGCATGTCAGCTTCAATGTGATGGGTATGTTTTGCATGTATACAATCAAATCTTTAGATTATCATAACGAGCCTCTTAGTCATATTTCAAAACAGGTCTTGGGTAGGGTGGAACAATATTACCACTTGCTGCTTGTTAATGAAGTTGCAGATGGCTATAATGAAAAAAAATAATTTTTACCCTTGCAACATAAAACAAGTTTAAGACTTATCTTCTCTCCCCACATGAATAACAAATACCTGGTCCTTGAGGCTGACGTAATTCTTCAAGAGAATTATATCGGGTCCAAGTATTTTATAAGTTGAAAGTTTGCTCGTTGAAGGTTTGAGTGGGGTCCTTTCAGACACCAACTTTGGGGTCCTCAAAGGGGAGATTATACTGAATGGTTTTGTGCCAGCCGAACATTTAACCAAAGGAATTTTGTGATACTGCCTGGCAATTCCATGAAATGCATCCTGCAACTATATAATTTGTAATTTGTAATAAGCAGCCAAATAATATTTCTTTTCATATAATAAAATTATACAAAAAGTAGTGCGTGGGTGGGTGCGTAACTGCAATAAACTCAAAAACATGCTTCATGTGCACAAGTGGGTATCACTTCAACAAAGACCAGAGCTTTTGTTGATCAGCATCTTAACAACTCAAATAACATAAAATCAAACCGAAATTTTGGACTAAAACTTCAACAAAGACAACATCAGAGCTTTATAAACAGGTAGAAGCTAGGGTGGTTTTGTGCATCTAAGAAGGGAACAAAAAATAAAACGATTTAACACCCAATTTACCTGTTGGGGAAGAAACATAAGGCTAACCATCCACAGTTTTTAGCAAAAAATTATTTGGTTCTAATTCTAGAAAGTAAGAATGCAAACGGCCTAGTTGCTCATTAGGGCAACCACGATGGTCCATGGTTCATCACCACAGCAAAAGATTTTTAGCCAACTGTAGGTTCCATTTTCTACTTTCTGTTAACTTGATTGTTTGGCTTTTCCTAATTCACCCTAAAACAAACAGATAAACATATATACAATTCTTAAAATAAAAATGAGGAATTGAAGATACACCATACAATAGTAATAACATAAATTAGGAAGGCGTGTAAGAACTGATATCATGTACGACTTATCAAACCCAGAAATATACTTCATGTGAAACAAAAAAAAACCAATTTTGTCAATTCAAACTGAATAGAGACCAAACACTTCAAAGATCAGAGCTTTTGTACATCTCCACTTTAGCAATTCAAAAAACATGTAATTAAACCTAATTCTATTACTAAATCTTCAACAAAAACCGATTTGGCAGAAACATTTCAAATAACATAGAAAAAAGCCCTTAGCTTTAACAAAATTCTTGAATAAAACTTGCAAAACGAAAATTAGTAAGATAAAGATGAAGAGAATCACTCACCCCAAAAGGTAATGATGCCATGGGTCTGATTACTCGGAATTCTTGGTCGCTTTGAGAAAAATTTTACGGTTTTTTGAGGAGAAGGGAATGAAAAAACCTTCAAATATAATTTATTTATGACCTAATGGGCCGAACAGGGGTGCACAAATCAGTTTTTCTAAAAAAATCCGAAAAGTTTTTTTTTTCAAGTTTCAAACCGGTTTGGATCGAGTTTTAATCGTTCCATTGGATGAGAAGTAGAAGTCAGTCAAACCGGTTTGGATCGGGTTTTAAACCGGTTTTTCTATAATAACTGTTTTTTTGTCCAAATAAACCTTTTTTTTAAACCGTAATTATAGTTACGAGCATGGTATCTAAAGTATCTATGAAATTTTAGCATTAAGCGTTGTTTATAGACGTAACGTAACAAAATAAACAACACATACCATTCAAACATACCTTTTTAGTCATCATCACCGGAGTAGACACCGGATTAAGCAACGCTCGCGGTGGAGTTAAACCACTGTTGTGCAACTCTATTATGCTAACTCCACTCAACCTCCGACAGCAAATCCACCGGACAAACGCCGGTTGACAGTGGTGGTTCAGTCACCGGAGATCACCGGTTCGCCGTTGCTTCACTCTCGTCGGTAAGCACGACTCATTGGCTGACTTCAGAAGCATACCTTCAACAAACAACGAACTAATCATACACCTTCACCTGCTCAATTTCACAAACAATTATCACGCACAATCAAATCATCAACAGATCAAACGGATCGATACACCGATCGAGAGGAACAACCGAGTAATAATAATAATCGACAAATCACGTCAAATCAACTACCGATTTCAACAATATACCCCTGCGAAATTGAGATATAAGCAATAGCAAAAGGAGATCGTGAGATCGATTAAATGATATTTGATTTCTATTCGGTGAGGATATGAATCGATTTGTGGAGTAAATGATGATAGATTATGGGCATTCTAAACCGGTATAAAACCGCCGATTCGGGTCGGGTCTTGACCGGTTTTTTTAGATAAGTTTTGGTTTTATTGGCGGGCAGGCTATAAACTGATTTTTTGCCCAAGTACGGGCCAAACTGTGTTATTTCTTTTTTTTATGATCTTTTTTTAAAAAAGAAAAAAAGATATGGAGTACCACTCGCGCTCACTTCACGCCCCCGATATATAATTACGGGTGGGTGTTGTTTTTGACAAAATATTCTAATTTTCACACCCATATTTTTATATCTCTTTAAATACCAATCAACCTTCATCTAGTCAATGTAGTCTTTTCATAATTGAGTGATTAATTGGTAATGATTATAGGGGTTTGAAGCATTTACATTTTTTTTCTAAGATTGTAACTGCATGACCGTTTAAGGGAGTTTTGGTCACTTACAACACAACACACAATATGGAGAGATTGTTTAGAACACTTAACAGATCAAATAGGGGACTGGTTACAACCAAGATTGACACTTAGAACACTAGCAAATACGAAACAGAACAAGAACAAAACAACACAAGTATTTGGTTTTCAAGAATGTTTTATATTGCTCTCAAGTTCTTTTACAAGTGTACAAACATGAATGTAAGTTACAAAGACTTGAGATACTTTATACTACAACTTACAGCCGGCCAAACTTTGAAGACCAGCTGGCTACTTGATCTAGATAACAACAAAATCAAAGTAGAATCAAAAGGCAGATTGTCTTTTGACTAGTGACTATGACATGTCATAGCTTACATCCTAATATATTACAAAAAGGATAAAAGTACATAAACTAGAAAGTAAAAGACTCAAGACCTCAATGTACAGTTACCAAAAGCATGGACCTTTTCACCAACTTATGTAATTTGGTGACTTATCAGAGTTGTAGCGGAAAGGTGGTCCAACTTTATGGTAAAGGTACATTAGATAAAGCATGTACTCAAAAAGTCTTCAGAAGAAATATGTCTTCATGTGTTGGCTTCGGAAGACTTTGTATTTGAAGCTTAGAAAGACTTCATATTTGGCTTTAAAAGATATTGGTTTTGGCTTCGGAAGATTTTACACTTAGAGTATTTTCTAAAATAGTGTGTAAAACTTCCAAAGCATTTTACTCAGCACTTAGTGCATGCATGTAGGATAGACTTTTGGATGTTTTGGATGCACCAGCCTTATACAAAACCTTACAAACTTCCCCTAGACTGATGCTACCAAAATATTTGAAAACTTCAGATATCAACAGTCCTCATCATGATGATGACCATTCCTTTCTTCATTAGATGGTCAAGATCACTTAGATTCTCATAATGTATTCTCATCTTAAAAAGATCATGCAGAGGTATATTAAACATGTCTTGCCATGTGTAGATATCTTCAACACCTTGATCTCTAATAACATGTCATCTCTCTAGATTGGTAGTGTAAGTCCACGTAGGTCGTCGATTTTATCCGTACCCGATTAACCCGCCCGACCCAATCCCACCCGTACCCGAAGAAACTCGACCAAAACAACCCGTTACCCGAACAACCCGAAAACCAAATAAACTGATTCTTATTCGGGTCGGGTTTTGGATAAAATTTCAAATCTCAAAATCCGAATAACTCGATCAACCCATATTATAATTAAGTAAATTATATGTATACACTTATTTATATTGTCCAAATTGATCAAATTATTTGTATATAAATATATATTTATGCATATTTTATAAATTATAGAAGTAAACTAATTTAAGCCCACTAGTATTATAAGATTTCAAATGAAAACTTACTAAAATCTACTAATTTGAGTCTATTTTTTAATACCCAAAACCCGAACCGAACAACCCGTTACCCGAACAACCCAAAACGATTAAACCGACTGTTATTTGGGTCGAGTTTCGGGTAGCCTTTCAACGTTGAAAAACCCGAATAACCCAAACTGATTAACCCGAAACCCGATTAACTTACCCGATCAACACCCCTAAGTCCATGATAAGATGGGTCTTCTTGATGCTAGAGGAGCTACTTGAATAGGAGTTGCTGGAAGTTCCTCTTATTGCACTTCCTCAAGATGTTCTGACTCATCCTAAGGTTTGGAGGTGGATGACTCTATCATCTTCTTCTTAGGCTTTGGTTTAGATTTCATCCTTTTCCTCCTCTTTAACTCTTTAACTGAGAAGACTAGCCTGCAACACCTTGTTGATGATTCTTGTCTTTCTCAGTTGGGTCTTGCTGTGGATCAAAAGATGAAGCTTGCTAAGACTCAACAAGAGGTCCAGGTTGTGTTGTCTCAAAAGGTTCAACCTTAATCTCCACTTCTTAAGGAACTTGACTTGGTGGGGAGAGTAAGTCAACAAATTCTCCTCTTTTGATCTTCTGCTTGATCGCCCTAATGTGGTCATCCATAGTAGATAGAGACATAGGGCCAAGTCTCCTTTCGAAGAATCCATACAGCTTCAAGAAGCTCATCATCCTCTGCCTATCAGCAAACTTCTTTTGACTTTTCTGGATGATGGCTCTTGACTTGGTTACTTCTTCCCTCATCTTCCTCTTTGTTGCCTTTTGTTCTTTGAGCATTCAAGTTCAAATTGCTTGAGATACTCAAACTCAATGTACTCAAAGAACAAGTTAATTGCTTTGAGCATTCAAGACGTCAATGTACATTTACCAAAAACATGGACCTTTTCACTAACTTATGTAAGTTGGTGACTTATCAGAGTTGTAGCGGAAAGATGGTCTAACTTTATGGTAAATGTACATCAAATATAGCATGTACTCAAAAAGTCTTCAGAAGATATATGTCTTCATATGTTGGCTTTGTAAGATTTTGTATTTGAAGTTCTGGAAGACTTCATATTTGGCTTCAGAAGATATTGGTATTGGCTTAAGAAAATTTTACACTTAGAGTATTTTATAAGATAGTGTGTAAAACTTCCAAAGCATTCTACTAAGCACTTAGTGTATGCATGCAGGATAGACTTTTGGATGTTTTGGATGCATCAGCCTTATACAGAGCTGTAATGCCCCGAAAAAGTCTAAGCGAGCCAAATAATAATAATGGGCTTAGACAGGATTATTTAATGTAAATAAGATGGAAATGGGTTATAGACCAAGTTAACCTTTTGGGTTACGGGTTGGACGAGTTTAAGGTCCCGGAGCGTCTGGTATATATATAAACGAATCAGCTAGAGCCACTCTTATTTGCAACTCAAGCACCCAACTTCTAAAGAGAGTGTAAAGATTGACAGTAGAGAGGAGGTGAAGATTTAAGGCTTGGTTGATTAAGAGATTGAAGATCAGTGTTTGTGGGCATCCAATCAACAAGGAAATACGAAGAATCCAGGTAACAAACATCATTAAATTATTTTTTTAGATTAAACCCGGATTCTAGGGTTTGGGATTTTTTTTGAAGGTGGCAAACAATTATCCAAAACTCACATTTTTGTGTAAGAAAATATGTAAAAAGCTTAGATATAGCTTTATGGATGATAAACCAAGGTTTTAGGTGTAAAAGATTGAAGTTTTGGGTTAAAAATGGGCTGGTTCGTAATTTCAACCCGTTTTGCGAAATAATGAGTTCGTCTAGTGAAATTGTGTAGTCATCCAGCGAAACTATGGATCTTCCTGCGAAACTATAGTTTCGCAGGTAGTTTCGCAGACTTGGATTTCCAATGAAAGTTGGGCAAAACTGTCAGCGAAACTATTAGCGAATCTGCTGATCTTGCAGAGAAATTAGCAATGAAATTAGGCAGAAATTAACCCATTTGAGTGTTAACTTATTTGCAGGTTGCGTAGTGAGACCCTTGCTTAGAAAGCTTGATTGAGAAGCTACTCACCGAATGTAAAGGTTAATGATTTATGTACGGAATGAACGATGCGAAAGAGAAGGAATGAATGATGATGAACGAATGATGAAATAAAATGATAAGTGTAACATCTTGTGTTTTTGTTAATTAAAAGTTAGCATCGTTTATTCTGATAAGGGCTTTGTTGCCATTTATGAAACTATGTGGGCCATTTATGTTTAATTTTTTTTTGTTAATTTACAAGTTAATAAATTGATATATTAAATAATAATAATAATAATAATAATAATAATAGTAATAATAATAATAATAATAATAATAATAATAATAATAATAATAATAACAATAATAATAAGAAGTTATAATAATAATAATAATACTAGTAATAATAATTAAAATAATAGTAATAATGATAATAATAATAATATTGTTACTAATAATAATAATTTGTAAAAAAGTTTTTAAACTTAAAAATGTTAAAAACTTAAATTAATTAAGTTAGAGGGTTAGTTTGTCATTTTAGAAACTTAAAATGGAAGTTTTGGGCATAAAATAATAATGATTGAAACCACAGGGTCTAAATGTGTAAAATTCGAAAAAAAACCCAAACCAATCCCCTTTTACCCCCGCAAAACCGGCGTTAACTCCGGCCATCTCCGGCCGAGCTCCAGCGAGGGCAAAACGCCCAACAAACGGTTGGTTCGACCGAATTAAATCAAATACTTCGAACGCGAACACGAATCGAATAGATAACCGGTGCTAATTCGATCGAAATGATGGTTTCATTAAGAAACCACATGAAACCGAAACCTACCAAGCAATTATACTTGAAATCCGTTAAATTGAGCCGTTTGATCGATAAGAAACGTATGTTTAATCACTATAAAACTAAATGTGTTGTTTAATTTGAGATTAATAACCAATTGATCATCTAATCACAACCGAAACAAACGAATCAAAGGCGAGACTTGTTCGAGACCAAATCGTCCAAATTGAATCTATATAATAGAGCGGAATCATCACATTTGATCCCTTTAAACTCCTTATACACTCAATTGTGTGAAAGATCCAACAAAAAACTCGAAAACAAATCCTCTGTTCATCACGAAAGAACCGAAGATAAACCGAAGTAAATCATATCAACTCGCACACAATCGGGTAAGTTGAACACATCTACACACTCTTCTTAACATGGGGAATAGGAGCCCCATGGTTAATTTGAGTAATAACACCGAATCGATGTTCACTTTTGGTATTGATCGAACTAGGGTTCATTGATTTGGGGTTATTTTCTATAAAGTGTTTGTAAGATTTTAAAACCAACTCCTAACACGGCCACGTCCCTTAGCACACCGGTTACATACACACTCCCACAATCAGGAGGTCCTAGGTTCGAGCCCTGGGAACCTCACATTTGTTTTTAAGGCTTTTTGTTTTAAAAAATACATAAAATTCATAAAAATTATAAAAAAGTTAGTTATGAACCTTGTTAATTTTTAAAAGTCACCTAACTATTTTCTGAAAATTTAATTCTTAAAATATCTTAATAATTTTTTTGTTATTTTATTATTTTTTAGACAAAAGATATATTTAGTTTGTTTTCTTATTAAATAGACTTTAAACAATGGTTCAAATAACTAAGTTATTATTGGTTCAAACATTATGTATATAGTATTGTTTAAATTATGAGTATGATAAAAATTATTCAAATTTATAATTAAACTTTGTTACAAATGATTTTTATGCATTTCTTTACACAAGAATGCTCAATTAGTATATTTTTATTGAATTAAAACATAATTAATTATCTTATTTTATTTAGTTTAGTTAATAAAACCCCCAAATACCACTAAAAACCCTAGTCCTTACTAAACGTTAAACTTATCATTGAACTTAAATCTTGTAAATATATATATGATTTAGGTACCTATTGAAGCTATTACGTTGGAACAAAGTTTATTATTCTTAATAATCATCAATTATATACTTATTTATCATGTGAATTTCCTTGCCCCTTTTTATATTATTTCACATCATTTTGGGGTGAAACATCTTAAACTTATCAACTTACACTTGTAAATATTTTATACTTGTTATGCACTTGCAATTCATCCTTGTATTTTGTCATGGATATTTGTGTTATTGGGAGCATTATATGAGATACATTATATGTTGACAATCATTAACTATTGCTAGCCTGGCGACGTCATAGATCTATGGGCCTGACAAGCCTATTTGGTGCTAAAGCCGATGTATTGCCTGCTCCTGATGACGTAGGACTTGTTCATCATGGAAACCAAATACACTTAGCTAACCGTTATAAACTTGTAATCTTAATCTTGGTCAAGGTTTGATTGTAGCTATATGTATTCTATAATCTTGTATAACTCATAACCTTTGACATGAATTGCTACTTGTAACCTTTTGATATATATATGTATATTAAACCCTTGGAAACTCACCAACTTTCATAGTTGACCTTTATTTTTAACATGTTTCAGGAAATGCTCAAGCTTGAAGTTATCTTTTGAAGTTGCACAAATCTAGGATTTGGACCTAGAACATTAAATAAATTATCTTGGATTATTTTAAACTTATGTTTGGTTTATTTCATGTTGAGACTTATGATTGTAACTTGCACTTTTGAATTTATGATAATAATATTTTCATTTAAAGATAGTGTTATGTGGTTGTGAACAATCTTAACCCTCACATCTCGACGATTCTGCCGTTAAGGTTGGGGTGTGACAATAAGTATATCTACTTGTACGTATGATGTATGATCGCGAATGAAAGTAAAGAACAATTTTAAGCAAAAAGTAAAGTATTTTATTTCTAAAGCTGGAACTCACTCAGCAACGCTAACTTTTATGTATTTTCCAGTTGGCTAGTGAATGTTGCTGGGGATGGCACGGGGCAGCTACTTGACATTTTGAATGGCATCCATTTGTATAACTATGATGTTTTTATGATGTAATGCAAACGATAATATTTTGTAACTGTTAAAAATGATACATTATTTTGCAAAAGCAGTCATTAATATATGTAATGGGTTTAAGTTATTCCGCTGCGATGTTTTCATAGATGTAACTGTATATTTTATGTTTTATGTTCCATGATTGTCCAACTGTGAGCGTTCCGGGAATAGGGCCTTACAAGTTGGTATTAGAGCCAAAGTTTAAGAGAATTGGGTAAATATTTTCCACAACCTAAACTTAAACTGAGAATGAGACAAGGGAGGGATGCCAGTCCAAGTAGCTACGTGCCATCAGGTATTTTCTTTAATGTTAACCGGTATTATGGTGCATATTATTTGATCTGCTTCGCTTTTGTAGATTTAGATAATGATGTAGTCAGGATAGGAAATGCTTGGGGTATGAAGAGTAAAGTTAGTGGCTAATCATAACTGGCCATTATAAGTAGGTACTTACTATAATTGACAAAAAACTGAGCTATTCCCTTGAATGACCGTGTTAGTGTTTGAATCTTATAGCGTGTTTAGAGGATGGCTGAAGGTAGATCGTCAAAGGCTTCTGGAGGTGAAGGTCGCGGTGGACATGGTGCTGGACCACGGGTCATGAGAGGAAGAGCTAAGGCTGTTGAGACGACTCATGAGGAGCCCGAGACCCTTCACACGGAGGGAGAGGTTAAGAGTGCGAATTTAAGGGCCTCAGTGAAGGAGGCTATTCTCAAGGAGGTTCACTAGGTCATGCAGACGATCCTACCGTGTGTGGTGACCAAAGTGATTAAGGCGGTAAGGGAAGGTGAGAGAAAGGAAATGAACAAGCCTGTAGGGGAGAGGGAGTAACCCGAGGCTGAAACAGTTGTCTCTGATGATGATAAGCAGGAGGAAGTAGTGCCCAAAACAACTCGAGGCTGTAACTATGGGGCATTTCAAAGATGCAAGCCCCCAACTTTCGATGGCAATGGCACTTCTGCTGCTGCCCATCGGTAGGTGCGAGAGATAGAGGTTATGCTCGATATCAACGAGTGCAGGGAACATCAAAAGGTGAAGTTTATGGAAATGGCACTCATTTGTGGACTCAGCTTTATGTTGGTGGGAAAATATCGTCCAAGCCGAGGGTAGTAAGGCGATTGGAAGGATGAGGTGGGCAGAGCTGATGAAGTTGGTGATTGAGGAGTTGTGTCCTCATAGGGAGTTGGATAAGATTGAGAGGGAGCACCTGCAACTGGAAGCGGGAACCATGACACACCATCAGTACACCACCAAGTTCAACGAGATGGCACAGCTGGTGCCAGATCAGTCACTCCCGCATCATGAAAGATCAAGAGGTATATTCAGGGTTTGCTGGCGGACATCCGCAGACACATGAGCGTCGCCTGACCAGGTACGTTCAGGTCAGTGGTTGATTTGGCGGGAATATTGTATGATGAAAGGGAGGTAGTGGTGGCTGAGGTGAGCAAGAAAGGAGGTGGTGACCAGAACTAGAACGGGAAGCGGTTTGGACGGGGTAGTGCTCCGGCAAACAACAAGAGTGCACGGGTGGATGACCGACGTGTGGTCACACCTGGTGCGGGGTCGAAAAGGTGTGGCAAATGTTGAAAGGAGCATACCGGAGAATGTAGGTGGGGATCAAATGTATGCTTCAAGTGTGGGAGGACGGGGCATACAGCAAAGGATTGTCATGTAGCAAGATGTTTTTACTGTGGTGGAGAGGGTCACATAAGCAGGGAATGCAAGAAGCCAAGGGCTGAGAGTTCCGGAGCGAAGAAGACGACCGGAACCGAAGGGCAGAAAGCAAGCGCCAGAGCTTTCACGATGACCCGAGAGGAGGAAAGGGCGGACCCCGATGTCATATAAGGTATGTTTCTTGTGAACCAAACTCTTGCCTCAGTGTTATTTGATTCCGACGCTAGTAGGAGTTTCAATTCTGCTGCCTTTTGTGCTAAGCTGCCTATTAGGAGTAGATGTATTAACGAGCCCTTCGATGTAGAAACTGCCATAGGTAAGTCTACCAAGATTTCTGATCTGATAGAAGGTTGTGCCATAGAGCTAGAAGGTCATAAGTTTCCTTCCAGACTGTTTGTGATGACCTTAGGCAGGTTCGATGTAGTCCGAGGAATGGATTAGTTGGCGGACTACGAGCGGAACATTGGGTGTTGCAAGAAGATGATTAGACTGATAGTGCCTGACGGGAAATCGATGACGATATATGGTGACTGAGTCACTACGATTCCAAAGGTGATTTTGATGGCGGTGGCGAGAAAGTGCATGAGACGTGGATGTAGTGCCTACTTGGCCTACGTGAAGGATGTGGATACGTCAACACCACAACTGTCCAATGTACCGGTTGTGTGTGACTTTCCGGGTGTGTTTCCAGAAGATTTACCTGGTGTGCCACCAGACCGCGAGATCAAGTTTCAAATTGACTTGATACCCAATGCCCAGCCTGTTGCTAAGACGTCGTATCGGCTAGCTCCCTTCGAGATGAAGGAATTAATGGAGCAAATGCAGGAGTTGCTCGATAAGGGGTTCATTAGACCGAGTATCTCTCCTTGGGGTGCTTCGGTCTTATTCATAAAGAAGAAGGATGGTAGTATGAGGATGTGCATTGACTACCGTGAATTGAACAAGTTGTCGGTGAAAATAGGTATCCATTACCGAGGATTGATGACTTATTTGATCAGCTCCAAGGTGCCAGTTGGTTTTCGAGGATAGATCTTCAATCTGGCTATCATCAGCTGAAGGTAAAGGAACAAGATATTCCTAAAACTTCTTTTCATATACGTTATATACACTAGTTTCTCGTTATGTCTTTTGGTTTAACCAACGCGCAAGCTGCGTTTATTGACTTGATGAATCGAGTGTGTCGGCCGATGTTAGATAAATCAATGATTGTATTTATTGATGATATCCTGATTTACTCTAGGTTCGAAGAAGAGCATGTCAGTCACATTCGGGAAATGTTGGAGACATTGAGAAAGGAGAAGCTATATGCTAATTTATCCAAGTGCATTCTAGTTGCATGAAGTTCAGTTCTTGGTCACGTGGTAAATCCCGAGGGGATTATGGTAGACCCGACAAAGGTGGAGGTGGTGATGCAATGGAAGTCTCCAAAGACGCCATCCGAGATCCGTAGTTTCTTGGGTTGGCGGTATATTATCGAAGATTCATCAAAGTCTTCTCCAAGATACCTTCTCCATTGACTAAGCTGACCTGTAAGGATGTGAAGTTTGTATGGGGTCAAGATCAGGAGAAGGATTTTGAGGAGTTAAAGGCAAGGTTGACTCAAGCTCCTGTCTTGTCATTACCCGAAGGAAGCGAGGATTTGGTGGTCTATTCAGATGCTTCCTACTCGGGGTTCGGTTGTGTGTTAATGCAGCAAGGAAAGGTTATAGCTTATGCATCCCGATAGTTAAAGATTCATGAGATTTATTATCCTACTCATGACTTAGAGCTATCAGTTGTGGTCTTTGCATTAAAGATTTGGAGGCACTACCTATACGAGACGAAGTGCACCATCTACACTGACCACAAAAGCTTGAAGTACTTATTCGAGCAGAAAGATTTGAATATGAGGCAGAGGCGACGGTTGGAGCTCATAAAGGATTACGATTGTGAGATCCGTTACCATCCGGGCAAGGCCAACGTGGTGGCAGATACCCTTAGCCAAAAGGAGAGACCCGAGCCGATTCGAGTGAAGGCTTATCAGTTGAATATGACCTCTGATGTGATGACGCAAGTCAGGAGTTTCAAGACAATGCGTTGAAAGAAGATCGCCTTAACTCCGAAAGGATGAGAGGTCTAGTTGCGGAATTGGGTGAAAACACTCTCGGTGTTAGAACCCGATTTGGGAGAATGTGGATTCCTTGTTATGGAGATCTACGTGGAAAGATCATGGACGAGGCTCATAAGACTCGATACTCCATCCATCCCGGTGCTACAAAAATGTATCAAGACATGAAGAAGGATTATTGGTGGCCGGGTATAAAGGGTGACATAGTGGAGTACGTGAGTAACGGCCTTACTTGCTTGCAAGTGAAGGCGGAGCATCCGAAGCCATATGGGAAGATCCAACCTTTGGATATACCCGAGTGGAAGTGGGAACATATCACCATGGACTTTATCACGAAGTTATCGTGTACCGCGAGAGGGTATGACGCCATATGGGTGATAGTTGATCGTTTGACGAAGAGTGCTCACTTCCTACCGATCCGAGAGACGTATTCCTCTGTGAGACTTGCAGATCTACTAATCATGTAGATTTTAGCTCGTCATGGTGTACCCGTGTCTATTGTGTCTGATCGTGACACTCGGTTTACATCCATGTTTTGGAAGAAATTCCGTGATGCTATGGGGACGAGGTTACATATTAGCATGGCTTATCATTCCCAGACAGATGGTCAATTGGAAAGGACTATTCAGACGCTAGAAGATATGCTTCGGGCATACGTCATTGATTTTGGAGGAAGTTGGGATGGCCATTTACCTTTAGCCGAATTCTTATATAACAATAGTTATCATGCCAGCATTGGTATGCCTACTTATGAGATGCTATACAGTAAGAGATGTAGAACACCCGCTTGTTGGGGTGATATTTGCCATAAAGAGTTAAGGAGCGTCGAGGTGATCGAGGCTACGACCGAGAAACTTGAGAGGATCAGAGCCTTTATGAAGGCAACCAAGGATAGACAAAAGTCGTATGCCGATAAAAGACGTAGACCGATTGAGTTCAAGGTGGGTGAAAAGGTTTTGAAAGTCTCACCTTGGAAGGGCATCATTCGGTTTAGAAAGCGGAGCAAGTTGAGCCCAAGGTACATAGGGCCTTTCTGAATCATTGCTCGAGTAGGAGAGGTGGCCTACAGGTTGGAGTTGCCTAGTGAGTTAAGTGGAATTCATCCGACATTCCATGTATCTCACTTGAGAAAGTGCTTAGCCGACGAGGATGTGGTGGTGCCACTGGAGGATATTGAGGTGGATGAACGGCTCAATTATTTGGAGTAACCGGTGGCGATCATCGATCGCAAGGAGAAGATGATAAGGAATAAAGTGGTTCCACTTGTGCGACTATAGTGGAAGCACAGGAAGGGATCTGATTCTATGTGGGAGACTGAAAAAAGAGATGATACAACATTACCCACATCTATTTGAGGAATAACAGGTTTCAAGGATGAAACCTAAATAAGGGGGTGGACTTGTAATGCCCCGAATAAAGTCTAAGCGAGCCAAATAATAATAATGGGCTTAGACTGGACTATTTAATGTAAATTTAGATGTAAATGGGTTATAGACCGAGTTAACCTTTTGGGTTATGGGTCGAGTTTAAGGTCCCGAGAACGCCCATATATATATAAAAGAATCAGCTATAGCGACTCTCATTTGCAGCTCAAGCACCCAACTTATAGAGAGAGAGTGTAGAGAGAGAAAGTAGAGAGGAGGTGAAGATTTAAGGCTCAGTTGATCAAGAGATTGAAGATCCGTGTTTGTGGGCATTCAAGCAACAAGAAAAGACCAAGAATCTAGGTAAGAAACATCATTAAACCATTTCTTTAGATTAAACTCGGATTCTAGGGTTTGGGGTTTTTTTTAAAGTGTCAAAGAATTGTCCAAACTCACGTTTTTGTGTAAGAAAACATGTAAATAACTTAGATATAGCTTCATGGATGACAAACCAAGGTTTTGGGTGTAAAAGATTGAAGTTTTGGGTTAAAAATGGGTTGGTTCATAATTTCATCCCGTTTTGTGAAATTATGAATTCGTCCAGCGAAAATAGAAATAGAAAATAGAACTGTTAAATAAACAACTTAGGGAAACCATAGTTGTGGATTTTAACCAAGCAAATGACATTAAGTTCTATTTAAACTCCCTTGAAGAAACTAAAAAGGAAAAAACAGTTTTGGAAGTCGAAGTAAATTCATTAAAACAAAAACTGCACAGTTGGACTAGTTCTTTTCACATAGTTAAAAACTTAGTGAAAGAACGAAATAACGGGGAGGGATTAGGTTACAAAGTGGCTCCACCACCACATGAGATCTTGTTAAATACTAAATGTCGACCAGTAAATAAAAAACCTATTAATGATCATGTAGTTAGTGATCCAGATTCCACTTGTCAAACGGTGGAATCTGTCACTAAACTGAAGGAGGACACTTTGAAATCTAAGGGTAAAATGCCTATGGTTAATTTGGATGAGCAATTTGAGAAGGTTGAGGTCAAGTCAGGTTCAACAACGTCTAATAATGAACACAAAAAGACCAAACAAGTTAACCAATCACGTGATCATGTCTAAGTCCAAATAAACAAAAGGGTAAAGATGTTAAAAAGGTTCAAACAATTAATTTTGTTAAAGAAGATAAAACATCTAAACAAGAAGTGACAAAACCCAACAAGCCCAAAGTCACCCCGGTCTCACACACTTCCCCACAGAGACATCTTTCCCAACATGTTGAAGGTCGATCGTGATACAATTGTGGAAAGAGAGGACACATCGCTTCAAACTGTCCTAAGTATCAGACACCAAGAAAGAAAGTTGAACTTTATGATACAAAACATATTTCTTCTAAAAGGAGTTCATTACTCCACCTAAAAGAAATAATGAAACTAAAGTTCAAACCATAAGCCAGTCGTCTATTTATCACAAACACGCGTTGCACAAAACTGGCATGTGGAAAGAATAATCTAATCAAGTGTCTGATACTGAGAGCAGTAAGAAGCATGATATGCCCTCGCCTTCAAATGGACAGTGGGTCGAATTTATGATGTGTGATGCCTCTGGGTCACCCAAGCCAGTTAAGGCTTGGGTACCTAACCTAAACTAGTCATTTCCTTTATATGTGCAGGGTGTTCGATATAGTGCTGAAACTAACACTTGGATCGTAGATAGCGGAGCATCAAGGCACATGACTGGAAACCGGGCACTCTTGTCAAACGTCAAACAAATCAAAGGAGGTCATGTTTCTTTTGCGGGAAATAAAGGAGGTTACATCACAGCTCAAGGGGAAGTAGGGAATCAGAAAGTGAAGTTTGATAAGGTAAACTACATTCAACAACTTCAATACAACTTATTTTTTGTATCCCAAATATATGGCAAAGGATTTAAGGTAGTATTCGACAACAAGAAGTGCTATATCCTGAAAAAGGACTATGTGATCCGGAGGACCAAGTCTTAATGTTTGCCTCAAGATATAATGACCTTTATGTCTTGGATCTATCAAAGGCCTCTACAACAGATCATCAAGTTCAGTACTTCTTGTCCTGGCATAGGAGAATGGGACACATCAATCCACGGAAGATGAATCACTTGATCCAGAATGATCTAGTGCGAGGAGTAAACGTCAAAAACTTCCAACTCCCGGACTTTTGTGTCGCCTGCAAGAAAGGCAAACAAACGAAGAAGTCTCATAAGGAAAAGAAAGTTCATTCAATTGAACTGCCTCTTGAGCTCCTTCACATGGATCTGTTTGGTCCAGTCAGTACAAGAAGCATCGTAGGCGACTGGTACTACTATGTAGTTACAGATGACTACTCAAGATTCTCTTGGGTGATGTTTCTGAAATCAAATCAGAAACATTTGAGTCATTCAAAGAGTTAGTAACTACACTGGAGTCACTCTACAAGCTGAAGGTCAAACAAGTACGCTCAGATAACGGAACCGAGTTCAAGAACCAATGGATGGAGGCTTTCTGCAAAGAAAAGGGAACTGTGCACCGGTTCACTTCCGCCTACATTCCTCGGATGAACAACGTTGCTGAGAGAATGAATCGCAGCTTGATAGAGACAACACAGACGATGCTAGCAGACTCGAAACTGCCCATCCGATTCTGGAATGAGGCAGTTGCCAATGCGTGTTACACGTTAAATCGAGTTCTGGTGGTAAAACGTCATGGCAAGACGTGTTACGAGTTACTTCAACGACGTAAACAAAATCTAGAGTATCTCGAACCATTTGGCACACCTTGCACCCTATTAAAGAAAACTCAGGAAGGCAAGTTCAACGTGAAGGCTGAAGAGGGAATCTTTATAGGATACAACATACCAAATAAGAGAGTTTACAACAACTCAACGGGTCAGGTAGAAGTGTGGTGTAACGTTGATGTTCAGAGATACACCACCCCTCCTGCTGGAAAAGGACCCGCATTCTTTTTTGATTATGATGGATTCTTCAAGTCCTTCAACATCCCTCTCTCCACTTCTGACGATGAGTTAGCAACCAAAATGATGGATGATGTCTTAAACACACCATCACAAGACTCCACATCATCTGGTTCACAAGGTGAATCGTCTAACCATTCAGGGGGAGCACTCGAGGTAAGTGACTCCTCCTCTGATGATGAAGCCGTTGAGAATGACCAGAACAATAAGGAGGAACAGGTTCCTACTACTGCAAGTCCACAAGCATCTGACGTTGATGCCTCTGAGTCTTCGGAACCTCACACTCTTACTGCCTCAGATCTGGAACCAAATGTCCATAATCTTGATTCTGAGGTAGTTGTTCCCACCACTGCTGGATCACGTCTCAATGTCTATCATCCTTTGGACAATGTCATTGGGGATGTCAGATCAGGAGTTCAGACAAGAAATCAGTTATATTCAGTTGATTATGCCTCGGTATTGGAAAAGGGATACCTTCATGATGGTGCATATCGTTGTTTTGTGTCTCAGTTTGAGCCAAAATACGTCAGTGAAGCCCTAAATGATGAGGCATGGGTAAGTTCCATGCAAGAAGAACTTCTTCAGTTCAAGAAGTTAGGTGTATGGACGCTGGTGGATAGACCTAAAGGTGCTAAGGTCATTGGCACCAAATGAGTCTTGAAATGTAAGAAAGATGACCAAGGTGTCATCATCAGGAACAAGGCTCGACTTGTAGTTCAAGAATTTTGACAAGTCGAGGGAATTGATTACAATGAAGTATTTGCACCTGTGGCGAGAATGGAAGCCATCTGTATCTTCCTAGCCTATGCCTCTTACATTAAGATTAAAGTCTATCAACTGGATGTAAAGAGTGCATTTCTTCATGGTGAAATCCGGGAAACAGTGTATGTCAGTCAACCCGAAGGATTTGAGGATCCATATCATCGGGACAGAGTTTACAAACTGGATAAGGCTCTCTATGGGCTTCTGTAAGGATTCCTGAAGTCTGATGCAACCCAAAACAGCCTAAGTGTCTCAGCAACATGCACTAAGTACTGAAGTGAAGAATGCTTCGGAAGTTTTACACAAAGCATTAGAAAATACTCTAAGTGTAAAATCTTCCGAAGCCAAGACCAATATCTTCCGAAGCCAAACATGAAGTCTTCCGAAGCCTCAGAGACAAAGTCTTCCGAAGCTTCAACCTATGAAGACAGATTTCTTTCGAAGACTTTTAGTACACATGCTTTATCTGATGTACTGTTCCATAAAGCACCTTTTCCGCTGCATCTCTGTAAAGTCACCAACTTACATGAGTTGGTGAAAAGGGTCTTGCTTTTGGTAACTGTACATTGAGGTCTTGAGTCTTCAACTTTCCACTTTATGTACTTTATCCTTTTTGTATTGTATAAGGATGTGAGCTATGGCATGTCATAGTCACAAGGTCAAAAGGCAGATATGCCTTTTGATCCTACAATTGATTTTGTTAGTGTCTAGTCAATTGTATCCAGCTGGCTTTCAAAGTATAGCCGGCTGTAGGTTGTAGTATAAGTATTTCAAGTTCTTGTATCTTTTCTTTATGCTTTGTAACACTTGTAAAAGAACTTGAGAAAGCAATATACTGCCTCCTTGAAACCCATATTCTCTTGTTCTGTCTCTTGCTTTACTTGTGTTCTTTGTATCACCTTTGGTTACCCAGTTCACTGTTTGATTAGAGCTTAGTTAATCTCCTCATTGTGTTGTTGTGTTGTAATTGTGCTTAAGCCCTTAAACGGTCCTGCAATTGGTATCAGAGCTTTCCAGGCTCTTGATATAAGATCTAACCATCTTAAGATCCCTCACACACACAAAATCTAAACTCTTCAAATGGCTGCCATCTCTAAGACTGATATGGAGACTGGAACCATGAACAAATCCCCACTGATCACTCTTGATGATTTTGACACCTGGTGCATGAGGATGGAAGGCTTCATCAGGTCTCTTGATTCAAGAATGTGGGAATCTGTTGAGAATGGACCTTTCATACCCAGCACCCCCTCTGCTACTGGTGCTGGTATGATTCCTAAAGATGTGGCCAACTACTCAGATGAAGATAGAAAAAGAGTAGAGATTGACAGGAAGGCCATGACTGCTCTTCAGACTGCTCTCCCAAACTCTGTATACAGAGGTTTTAAGAAGTGCAAGACAGCCAAACAGCTGTGGGATGCACTGAAGCTGATGTATGAAGGCTCCTCTGAAGCCAAGGAGAACAAGAAAGATCTTCTGAAGCAGCAGTTTGAAAATTTCACCTTCAAAGCAGGTGAGACCATGACCCAACAATACTTCAGGTATGTTGAGATTGTGGATACCCTAGTGGATGGAGGAGTTCCTCTTGAGAACAGGGACATTGTAAGGAAGTTCATGTCCTCACTTCCTAGGCAATGGACACACTATTGTGTGGTGATCAAGAGGACTGAGAACCTTAAGACTCTTACTCTTACAGAGTTGTATGGGATTCTCAGTGGATACCAGATGGAGATGAACATGCAAGGTTCATCTGGCAACTCCAACAATCAAATGGGTTCAGCCCTTCATGTGGTTGAAAGGGACAGCATAGAACCTCAGCATCATCTCTTATGCTACCCTGACAACTCACAAAAGGGTCCTTTCATCACCTTCCCGGAGACACCAAGGGAGAACTTTACTCAAGGAAGCCCATTCCAAGAGACAAGTTCTTCTCAAGCCTTTGTGTCTGCAGATGAAAGCTGTGGGAATTATCTCTTCACTCTTGAAGACCTGGACTGTATCCATCCAGATGACCTGGAATACATGGAGATAGTTCAGCAGATGGCTCTCCTCACTCACAGAGCCAAGAAGTTCTACAAGAGGACAGGAAGAAGATTTCCAAGCAATGCTACCAGTAGTAAGTTTGGGCTGGATAAAAGCAAAGTTAAGTGTTACAACTGTAACCTTATGGGTCACTTTGCTAGGGAGTGTAAGGCACCTAAAGCAAATGGGGGCCAAACACAACCCAGACCAAACTTTACTGACAAAGCTCCTCAGGCTGAGAAGACAAAGCAACATGCTGCTGTTGCTGTTGAAGAAGGAGGCTTTGACTGGAGTTTTCAGGTGGAGGATGCTTCTCCCAACCAAGCACTGATGGCTGACCATGATGAAGCCAAGGTATTGGAACATCTTTGCTCCCCTGAATGCATTGCTAAAGTAAATAGATACAGGTCCTATAACCTAGAGATGAGATCTGATCTTGAGTCATTAAACATATTAAAATCTGATTTTAGAAAGTCTGAAAATGATTACAAGTTAAAGATAGAGGACTTGGAGAAAACCATTTCAGTACTAAAACATGAACATACAGATTTCAGAACTCAGATCCAAGATCTCATCACTAAGTTAACTGAGTGCCAGGCTGAGCTTGTGATCAGCAAAGCCAAGGCAGAGAAGAGTGTTCTTGAAGAAGAGACCTTCAAGAACATGATATCCTCATCCCTGCACAACAAGGTTTGTTATCAAAATAGACAGGGACTGGGATCAAATGAGATAGCTCCTCCACACACAATCTTGTCTGTAAGATCTCCTAGGTGTGGAACTTGTGAAGATGAGCTTCCTCTCATAGATCCTGTAAGTGAGGATGATGAAGAAGTGATAGTGAAGAATTCCTCTGAGAAGAGTGAAGAAGAGGATTCTTCCAAGGGCCACTATCCTTCTGAGGAGAAGAAATCAACTGTGATGACCAAGTCCAAAAGAAAGAACTTGATCAGAAAGAGCAAAAGGAAGGCAAAGAAGGCTCAAGAAATCAAGGCTACTTTTGATGCTAAGCAGAAACAAGTTTTTATCTCTGCAGGTTTCAAAGTAGTAAGGACTGAAGACATCAACCAAGACTCCTCAGCTAAGAGTCATGGTTCTTGTTCAAATCATCTCAGTGCCAAGAAGAAGACTGAGCTGCTGTGTACCACTGCTGCACAGCCTGGACCATCAAACTCCAAGAACAGTTCACAGCCAAAGGAACTGTCTCAGCATCTACCAAGATGAAGGTGGAGAAGGGATGTGACCAAAGCCAGTCTTGCTCTCAAAGGGAGACTTCTTTGAAGAAGAAAATGTTATGTGTTATGTGTGAAAGTACTTCTCACATTGCTAAGGATTGCCCATACAATCCTAAAAGTACTGTCCACATGACTAAAACAAAGACTTCAAAGAGTCTCAAGAAGTCTCAAGCTTCGGAAGGAAAGTCTGTTTCCTTCGGAAGCTCCAAATCAAAGAAGAAGGTAAATGGAAAATTACCTTCGGAAGCAAAGTTGGTCTCGGAAGAAAGGAGTTCTTCCGAAGCACTAAAGTCTGCTGCAGTGACTGTAGATTCTTCCGAAGGATCAGTCATCAAAACTTGTGAAGTTCCAAAAGCTTCTAAGGTTTTGAAGGTCAAGTCCAAGACTCCAAAGGTGGTGTGGAAGTCTAAGAAAGACCAAATGACTGAGGTTTCTCCATCAACAACAGCTGAAGATCCCCATAGTACAACCATAGGATCTATTACTGTTGCATTACCTTCTATTACTATTAATGAGCCCAAGACAAGTAAGGCTTGGGTTTCCAAATGTAACTAATCATTTTCTCTGTGCAGGAACAGCTCAAGACCAACAGGAATGTCTGGATAATTGACAGTGGCTGTTCCAGGCACATGACAGGCAATAGGTCTCTACTCCATAATTTTGAGAGAATTGATGGAGGACCAGTTGCTTTTGGAGGAGATGAAGGTGGTTACATTTCTGGAAGGGGCAAGGTCACAAATGGTAAGCTCAGCATTGAGAAGGTAAACTTTGTTAAGGAGCTTGGGTACAATCTTCTGAGTGTATCCCAATTTTGTGATCAGAGTCATAACATGCTCTTTACTGAGCATGAGTGCATTGTTCTCAAACCTGGTGTGGTCATTCCTCATGAGCATATCCTGCTCAGAGCCCCCAGGAAAGGGAACATGTACAAGATGGATTTGCAAGAAACATCTCCCTCAGGAGAAGTTTCATGCTTTCTATCTAAAGCAAATAGTGATGAGTCTTTCCTATGGCATAAAAAATGTGCCATGTAAACTTTAAGAACATGAATAAATTAATTAAACATGATCTGGTAACTGGAATGCCAAAGAAAGAGTTTACTAGTGATGATCATTGTGTTGCATGCCTGAAAGGGAAGCAACACAAGGTATCTCACAAGCCTAAGGAAAAGAACTCCATCACTACTCCCCTACACTTGTTACATATGGATCTCTTTGGCCCCACCAGTGTAATGAGTTTAGGAAGGACCTCTTACTGTCTGGTGATCACAGATGATTTTACAAGATTCACTTGGGTCTTCTTCCTTAGAACTAAGGATGAAACCCCTGAGATTCTGAAGAATTTCATCTTAAAAGTTGAGAATCAATGTGATCACAAGGTCAAAACCATAAGATGTGATCAGGGAACTGAATTCAAGAACCAAATCCTTGATGCATTTTGTGATGAAAAGGTATTACAAGACAATATAGTGCTCCCAGGACTCCTCAGCAAAATGGAGTTGCTGAGAGGAGAAACAGGACACTTATTGAAGCTGCAAGAACTATGTTGTCTGACTCTAAACTGCCTATCACCTTCTGGGCAGAGGCAGTCAATACTGCTTGCTATGTGCAAAACAGAGTTTTAGTAGTTAAGACACATGGTAAGACTCCTTATGAACTTTGGCACAAGAGGAAACCTTTCATTGGTTTTCTCAGGTCATTTGGATGTCCCTGCACCATCTTGAATACCAAAGATCAAATTGCCAAGTTTGCTGAGAAATCAGATGATGGACATTTCATTGGATACTCTTCTCAAGCTAAAGCTTATAGAGTATACAATCTCAGAACTAGAATTGTTGAGGAGTCAGCCAATGTGACTTTCAATGAGCACACTCCTTGTGTGGCTGGTTCTGGTCCGGATTGGCTGTTTGATCTTGATTTAGTTACCAACTGTTTTAACAAATCTTGTGAGCATGTTTCAGGATCTGCAGAAAATCTAAATACAGGTGATCCTGATCCAAGATTTGAGCTAGGAAGACCTTCAACTCATACATCTTCAGCTCCAGTTGGAACTACTTCAGCAAATGAGGTTTCTATCAGCACAACAATGACAAATTCAGCTGATACATCTGGCATGCCTTCAAATTCCAGCTCAGAGGCCTCTCAACCAGATAAAGACACCTCACTTGTAGAAGACAACAATGGTGATGGTGATAGTGATCAGGAATTTCTTGATGCTAATAACCATACCATAGATGACAACATCAATGATGTCTCACACTCATTGGATCAAGTTAATCTTGATAAGTGTGATAATGTGGAGGGTGAATCTTCAGACCAGATTTAAATTTCTCAAATTTAGATCTTTCTCAACAACTTGCTGTGATCCCTCAGCTAAGGATCCACAAGTCTCACCCCACCACAAACATCATTGGAGATGTTGTCACAGGGGTAAGAACAAGAGGACAAACCCATGAAGCAAATGTTTGTCTTCACTCTTGTTTCTTATCTCAGATAGAGCCCAAGAAAGTTGATGAAGCTCTAAAGGATGGAAGTTGGGTTGAAGCTATGCAACAAGAGCTGCTTCAATTCAAAAGGCAGAAAGTTTGGAACCTTTGTCCTCTTCCTCATGGGAAGACTACCATTGGAACCAAATGGGTTTTTAGAAACAAGAAGGATGATAGAGGAATCATCATCAAGAACAAGGCAAGACTAGTTGTTCAAGGATACACACAAGAAGAAGGGATTGACTACACTGATGTCTTTGCTCCTGTAGCAAGACTAGAAGCTGTTAGGATATTCCTGGCATTTGCTGCATCCAAGAACTTCAAGGTCTACCAACTTGATGTAAAGTGTGCTTTCTTATATGGAGTGATTGATGAGGAGGTTTATGTCAAACAGCCACCTGGTTTTGTAGACCCTGATCATCCTGATTATGTCTGCAAGCTTGACAAAGCTCTTTATGGGCTGCATCAGGCACCCAGGAAGTGGTATGAGACACTATCTGAGTATCTCTGTAAGCATGGATACAGAAGAGGTACTATAGATGGAACTCTCTTCATCAAAGGACAGGGAAATGACTTATTGCTGGTTCAAGTATATGTTGATGACATCATCTTTGGTTCAACTAATCCAAAGCTCTGCAAAGACTTTGAGAAGCTGATGAAAGACAGATTTGAGATGAGTTCAATGGGAGAACTCAACTTCTTTCTGGGAATTCAAGTGAAGCAGGTTGAAGATGGCATCTTCATAAGTCAGTCAAAGTATGTTCAAGACATACTCAAGAGGTTCAATATGACTGATTGTAAGATTGCTAAGACACCCATAGCCAGAAACCACTCCCTTGGTCCAGATCTTGAGGGGGAGTGTGTAGATGAGCACTTATACAGGGCTATGATTGGGTCTCTTATGTATCTTACAGCTAGCAGGCCTGATATCATGTTTGCTACATGTATTTGTGCAAGATATCAAGCCAACCCTAAGATGTCTCACTTAATCACTGTGAAAAGGATTTTAAGATACCTCAAAGGTGCTTCAACACTTGGTCTATGGTATCCAAAGAATCCAAATTTCAATCTGTATGCCTATACAGATAGTGATTATGGTGGTTGCAATATGACTGCAAAGTCTACATCTGGGGGATGTCAATTCCTTGGTGGAAGGGTGGTCTCATGGCAATGCAAGAAACAATCCTGTGTGTCTGCATCAACTGCTGAGGCTGAATACATTGCTGCTGCAAGCTGCTGTGCTCAAGTGCTTTGGATTCAAAATCAGATGCTGGACTATGGATTTAACTTCAAAGAGACTCCTATCCACATAGACAACAATAGTGCTATCTCTATCACTGAGAACCCTGTGCAGCACTCAAGGACCAAACACATCAACATCAGGTATCATTTAATAAGGATAACTATGAAAAAGGATTAATTAAACTAGTCAAAGTTCATACAGATGAACAATATGCTGATCTGTTCACAAAAGCTTTTGATGAACAGAGATTTAAGTATCTGATATCAGCTATTGGGATGATTAACTTTGAGTAGACTTTTTATTAAAACTAATTCTAATTATTTCTTCTTAAAATATGTGTGTCCTAAGTTGTCTAGTTCATCACTTTCATAAGCTCATGTTTTCTTTGGATGTAAAATCTTTTTGAAGACTTTCCTTAGATTCTTGAAAATTTTTGATACTTCGGAAGATAAAATTTTATCTTCGGAAGAAAAACATGTCTTCAAAATAAATAACTGTCTAAGAGATTTTACCTTCGGAAGAAGTCAAATTCATCTTCCGAAGCTTAAAATTCTTATCTCAGACACTTATTTATTTTCAAGAACCTTTTCCTTCCGAAGCAAAATTAACCTTCGGAAGCTTTGTTTATTTTCATACAAAGCATTCAAGGGTTTATTTCTCTTCCGAAGCATAAATTATCAAGACTCTCAGGAAAATCTTCCGAAGCCATTTTAGCTTCGGAAGCTTTTTAAATCAAAACTTCCGAAGACAAATAAACTTCGGAAGCTTTTCGAATTCCAAGAAAACTACTTTTTGAGCAAAAGTAAACTACCTTTTCAGAGGTGGGACCGACTTTCGGATTTCAAAGTTTATCCTCTTTCATTAACTTTGGTTCAAATCCCTTTTCATATAAATACCCAACGGTTCCCCCTCTTTCCCACTATCTTCCTCAATTCTACTGTTTCTCTAACCTAATTCTCTAAACCGCCTTTGCTTTCTACCTTTCTTCACCCTTAAGCTTCTGAAATGGCCAACCTTAACCGCAGAAACAACCCTGATTTCTCCATGCAACTACACAGGCAACATAATCAAGTTGCTCTGTTAAGCTCTGAGAAAGATGCAAGTTTCTCAGAGATTTGCCAATTCTTGACTCTGTCAAATTATTTCACCTCCCTAACCATTGATCCTACTCTATATGAGGATCATTTGCTTGAATTCTGGAAGACCTGCCAAGAGGTCATTATGGATGGGGAGAAGGCACTGTCTGCCACAGTGCAAGGGAGGACAATCTTCATCACTCCGGCCATCATTAACCAACATCTACAGCTGGATGATGAAGAAGGTGAGGTGTCCTTCCCAAAAGAAGCTGTTAATCATTCTTTTGAGCAGATGGGCTATGAGGGAGATTTCTCTGTAAAGACCTTTAGGAAAGGGAAGGTCTCATCCCAATGGAAATTCCTGCTCCATGTGGTTATCCACAGCTTGTCAAACAAGCATGGTGGATGGGACCAGATTCCTGAGGATCTCTCCTTTATAGTTCATGGAATGGTTCAGGGGGTCAAGTTCAGGTATTCACAATTTGTTTATACTAATTTACTTGCAAACTTAGACTCCTTAGAGTATTACATGTTTCCTAGATATGTTCAACACATTCTCAACTGTGAACTGGGCTCACAGTTGAGGGAAACAGGTAATATTCTTAAATTGGGACAGATGAAGCCCGGCATCTTTAAAATAATGAAGAAGCCAACTGTAGGCTTCTCTGGGGTAGAAACAGCCCTAGTCCCAAAAATGTTAGAGCTCATTGCTCAAGGTGACAACCTAGCAACACAAGCTAGTGTTGAACCCACACCTCTTTTGTCCTTACCATTAAAAAGACCAGAAATCACCCTCACCTACCAAAGAAAATCCAAACGAACCCCTGCTCAGGCTATTGAGTCTGTGCAGGCCCCCAAATACTCAACCTTACAGGAAGAAGTGGACACTAGAGCTCCCACTTCTCCTGAGGAGCAAACCACTCCCATTACTTCACCTATCAGGGCTGAGGTTCCTCAAGCTCACCCTGATGAGCTCAATAGCCCAACAACCTTAAGCCTTCACTCTGAGTCTCAACACTCAAGTGGACAACCTTCAGGGGACAGCTACCATCCCCAGCCTTTGGATCTCAACCAACCAATTCCCAACCTATCCTTTTACACTGATGAAGACTTAGGATTCAGTGAGTACCATGAGTCTCTCTTCTCCTCCCCTACTCAAAGAGAGATGAGTACCTCTGACTCTCCTCAGTCTATCCCCCATCAGTCACCTATTACTGAGGTGGACACTTCTGAACCTGTTCAGGATGTCCATATGGAAGAGGCTCTCACTTTTGAAAGTGATTACATCATTAAGACCTCAACCATGGCAACTCAGCCCATTGGCATCTCAACTGAGGCTGCCAGTGAGCAGAGGAAAACCAGCAGCCAAGAAACTCAAGCTGGTGGTGAGAGAGAGGACTTTGGTCCAATCATCTCATCCCCCAATGAATCTTCTGATGAAGATGAGGGGAATTTGAGACTAAAGGTGCAAAAACTGTCAAAAACATGCACCTACTTAGTCTCTAAGGTTAGTCACTTGGAATCTCAGGTGACTACCCTGCAAAACAGGGTCAATGATCAGCAACTCCAGATTTCATATCTGCAGGAAAAACTAGCTGGGAGACCTTTAAGGAGAGCTCAACCAGGAACACAAGAACCTGTGGAAGTGATTGACTTATCCTCCAGCTCACCTATGCAAGTGGGTGATGCTACCAAAAAGGGGGAGAAAGTTGTTACAACCACAGAACCTGGGAGTTCTTCAGAGAGAATGGACATAGAGGACTCACCATCCTCACTTGCTGTTGTGCATTCTCAGCAACTTCCTCAAGTTCACATTAATGTGGACTCTATAGACTCTCTCATCAGGAGTCTCTTTGAGGAAGGTATACCAAGGGCTGTCTCATCTCCACCACTAGGAACTGGCAATCACATCATAAGGTGGAGGTATGATGATGACAGGAGAGCCCTCATACTTCAAAGAGTTCAAGGCCAACAAGAAGTTTTTCAATTCCAAAGCCTGAGCTTTTATGAAAGACTGGATTTAGTCAACTTGCCACTTGTCAATCCAAGCAATTCAAGACAAGCTGACAGGCTGGCTCAAAGAATCCAAGACAGGATCCTTGCAGAGTTCTCTCTAAGAAGGAGACTTAGGCAATCAGGCAATGTCATCGGTCAACTGGATGTTGAGGTGGACCCTAAGATTAGTTTCATAGGGGAAACCTTGACTGAAGGCCCAGTGACAGAACCTGAGACCCCTGTCTCATCATCAACAACTGCTGCTGAGGTCCAAACTCCATCTGAGACACCTGCTGGTGAAGGTGTTTCTCAGCCTCTCTCTGGCCAGAGCATGGAAGCTACTCCAAGCAATGAAGGCCAAGCTTCAATCCACCCTGAGTCACAAAGGTCTGTTGGTGACAAAGGGAAAAGGATAATGACTCCTGAGGAAATTGAGGAGGAAGAGAGAGAGAGGAAAAGGAGACTAAGGGGAGAAAGTTCCACTGGGTCATCTAGCTTCATGCAAGCTGCAATCAGGGCTGCTCCCAGACCAAATACTCAAGATGATGAGTTAAGGGCAGTCAGGATTACCTACTTACAGACCAGGAACTATGACATTGATGAGATCATCTCCCTCCCCTTAGAAGAACTAAATGAACTGGCTGACAGAGAAGTGTCAAGAGAGTTGAAGGAGAAAGAGGATGCAATGATACTTCTCCAACTCAAAGAGGAGAAGAGACAGAAAAGACTTTACAAGCATGCTCCTACTCTCTCACCAGTTCAAGAAAGTCCTGCACAGGAAGATGTGGCTCCACAAGAACCTCAGGTAGATAAAGAGGAAGATAGGATCAAAATGATCAACTACCTGAGTGCCACAGGCTTCTATCAGGCAGATGCACTTCTCCCTTTGTCCTATGACTTAGAGTTCGAGTATCTAAAGCAACTTGAGCTTGAGTTAGTCAAGGAAAGAAAGACAACTAAAAGGAAACTAAGGGAAGAAGCTGCAAAGTCAAGGGCCATCATTCAAAAGAATGCAAAGAAGTCTGCTGACAGACAAAGAATGGTGAGCTTCTTGAAGCTGTATGGATTCTCCGGAAGGAGACTTGGCCCCATGTCTCTATCCACCATGGATGAGCATATTAGGGTGATCAAGCAGAAGATTAAAAGTGGAGAACTCATTGACTTGCACTCTCTTCCAAGTCAAGTCCCACCTGAAGTGGAGGTCAAGTTTGAACAACCAGAGACACCTCAACCAGCACCTCCAGCTGAGCCTCAGCAAGCTTCATCTTCTGATCCTAGGCAGGGTCAAACTCCCTCTCCTTCTGAACCTGTGAGGGAGGAACACCCAACTGAGAAAGACACTGATGATCAACATGGTGCTGCAGACCAGTCTTCTCAGTTAAAGACATCCAAGAGGAAGAAGAGGATGGCTTCTAAACCAAAGACTAAGAAGAAGAAGCCAAAGTCATCTACCTCTGCACCTCAGGCTGAATCAGATCAACCTGAGGAAGTGCATGATGAGGCAGCCCAATCAACTCCTATTCAAGTGGCTCCTCTAACTAGTGAGACACCCATCTTGTCCTGGACTTACTCTACCAATCCAGAGAGATGGACTGTTATCAGAGATCAAGGTGTTGAGAATGTCTACTCATGGCAAGACATAATCAACTTACCTCTGCATGATCTCTTTGAGATGAGAAGATACTATGAAAGTCTTGATGATCCTGACCATCTCATGAAGAAAGGAATGGTCCTGATTGTACTGAAGACTACCAACATTTGAAGATCTTCCAAGTGTTTTGGTAGCATCAGCCTAGGGGGAGTTTGTAAGGATTCCTGAAGTCTGATGCAACCCAAAACAGCCTAAGTGTCTCAGCAACATGCACTAAGTACTGAAGTGAAGAATGCTTCGGAAGTTTTACACAAAGCATTAGAAAATACTCTAAGTGTAAAATCTTCCGAAGCCAAGACCAATATCTTCCGAAGCCAAACATGAAGTCTTCCGAAGCTTCAGAGACAAAGTCTTCCGAAGCTTCAACCTATGAAGACAGATTTCTTCCGAAGACTTTTAGTACACATGCTTTATCTGATGTACTGTTCCATAAAGCACCTTTTCCGCTGCATCTCTGTAAAGTCACCAACTTACATGAGTTGGTGAAAAGGGTCTTGCTTTTGGTAACTGTACATTGAGGTCTTGAGTCTTCAACTTTCCACTTTATGTACTTTATCCTTTTTGTATTGTATAAGGATGTGAGCTATGGCATGTCATAGTCACAAGGTCAAAAGGCAGATATGCCTTTTGATCCTACAATTGATTTTGTTAGTGTCTAGTCAATTGTATCCAGCTGGCTTTCAAAGTATAGCCGGCTGTAGGTTGTAGTATAAGTATTTCAAGTTCTTGTATCTTTTCTTTATGCTTTGTAACACTTGTAAAAGAACTTGAGAAAGCAATATACTGCCTCCTTGAAACCCATATTCTCTTGTTCTGTCTCTTGCTTTACTTGTGTTCTTTGTATCACCTTTGGTTACCCAGTTCACTGTTTGATTAGAGCTTAGTTAATCTCCTCATTGTGTTGTTGTGTTGTAATTGTGCTTAAGCCCTTAAACGGTCCTGCACCTATCCACCTAGTAAATGAAGTAAGGCTTGGAGGACCCGTTCAATATAGGTGGATATTTTTTATGGAAAGATACTTGTGCAAGTTAAAGTCATATGTGCGGAACAAATGTCGACCAGAGGGATCCATTGTAGATGGGTATTTGATTGAAGAATGTGTGAATTTTTGTTCACGTTATATGAATAGAGAAAATGCAAGTCTTAATAAGAATACAGAAGATAACAATTATTTGGACGAAGAAAATGAATCAGATGAACTAGTATTCGTGAATGGTGGCCATCCTTTGGGAGGTAAAAAACGAAGTCAAGGAAAAGTTTTCACTTTAGATGAACATGATAAGGAACAAGCACATCGTTATGCCTTATTTAATTCTGATTGTGCACAAGTTAATGGTTACATCAAGTAAGTAATCAATTCTAGCCTTTATTTTCTTTAAATTGTATGTTAATATTAGTTTTTTTCATATTCATAGCATATTGTCTAAATGATGTTGCAGTGAGCATGAAGCTTATGTTCAAAATCAACCCCGACAAAGTCGATGGGCACGAGCACAAAACCATAGTAACGAGTTTGCCGATTGGTTCAAAGACAAAGTAATAAATAATAATGTTCCGGATCATATTTTTTGGCTTGCCAAGGGACCTAGTCCTACAGCAACAAGATACTATGGGTATTATGTCAATGGATATAGGTTTCATACAAAATCAAGAGATATTAAATGTAAAACTCAAAATAGTGGTGTTTCAATTATAGCTTTAACTCCTAGCTTTGCTAGTTCTCGAGACCAAAATCCAACCATTGGGAATGTTGACTACTATGGCAGAATTTTGGACATAATTGAACTTGACTATTGGTCAAAGTTTAGAGTTGTATTATTTCATTGTGAGTGGTACCAAGTTGAGAAAGATGATTACGGGCTAACATGCGTTAACTTCAAGAAGCTTTGCTACTCAGACGATCCTTTTGTCATGCCTTCCCAAGTGAAGCAGGTGTTCTATGTATCAGACCCGGTAGTAGAGGGTTTGAAATATGTTGTTAATACAATTCCAAGGGATGTATACAACTTTGATGAAGACAATAATGAAAATAATGGTGACTCCTATTGGTATGAGCATAATGAAGATAGGTTGGGTTCTTTTGCACCAACTAGTGAGCAAGAGACTAATTTGTCAAGAGAAGATATCCCTCCTATTATAGTTGATGCAAGTACAAAATTAGTTGCCACAGATGTAGTTGATAGTGGGAATGGCGATGAATCAGATTATGATGATACATTATGGGATTGGATGCACGCAGATGAAGATGATGATAATTGAGTTGTTAAGGTATGAAAGTAACTCAATTAAAATGATGATTTTTGATTTGAACATATTTGACGTTTCTTAAAAAACAAATAAGAATATTTTTCCACTATACTTGTCTAATGTTTCACCCTAAATCCTATCTTGATCCTATTGTATTCATTACACATTATGTATTTTGTTTTGTGTTTTGTTTTGGAAAACGAGGATGATATACTAGCTCAAGAACAATTACGAGGTCCCGAATTAGAAAAAACAATAGGTTGAGTTTAACTATTTGAGTATGTTTTGGTTTGTCACTAATTACTTATCTAATTTTGATGTATAATTGTCAACAGGAATTTCTAAACTCAAGAAAAGGGGACCAACAATGATGCATGATGTGCACACGCGAAAAGTCAATGAACGTGAGGTCATTATATGCAATGAATTTGGACAACCCGTTGGACCAATAGAGAAGGACGTAGTAGGACAATTCTCTCGATTTTTGGGTACAATAGCTCGTAATCACAGTTATGCACCATTGAATCATAATTCATGGCATAAGGTGCCACATAAAGATAAGATGTGGGAGTACGTCTTGGTAAGGTTTTCAAGTTTTATTTCTTTCATTTGTTATGATTTTTATAATATTTACTAAAATATATTTTTTAAAGAAAAATATAATGTGCCCGATGCTGCTAAAACTTGGGTGCTTAGGACCATTGGACATTCCTATAAGGTTTACAAATGTAGGTTTAAGAAAAAACATTTCTATCAGTATAAAGACAACAAAACAAGATGGAAGAACCGACCTAAAAGCATTCCACAAGATGATTTTTTACAATTGTTGAGCATGTGGAATGATAAAAATGTGGCGGTAATTTTCTAGACAACTTATCTATTACTACTATTAGTTATCTATTGTGGTCTTGGGATGTAAACTAATTTGTATTTATTAATATGTATGTAGAAACGTTGTTTGCGGGCCAAGGAAATACGCTGGTCACAAAAAAATATGCACACAGCAGGTCCAAAAAGTTTTGCTAGGATTCGTGATGAGATGGTAATATTGTTTTGTTTGCTTGTGCTTTGTGTTTCTTATTAATTTATGTGATCATATATTTTTTGTTGATGTTTTTGTTATCATGAATGCAGAAAAATGAGGACCCAAACAAAGAGTTACTTACTTTAACCCAACTGTTTGAACGTACACGTAAAAGGACCGAAGGACATTCATATGTTGATACATATGATGACACAGCGAGAAAAATTATAAGTTCGTATTCAATGACAATGCATAATATTTTAATATTAAGTTAGTTTTTAGTTGTTACAATTTAGTTTTCTTTAGGAAAAATTAAACTAGTTCTCTTTAGATTAAAAGACGAAATGGTTGTATTAGCCAAATAGAGTTGAAATTATATGACTTTGCCTAAATTTTATGACTGCCAAGAACAATTAACACACACACACACACACACACACACACACACACACACATATATATATATATATATATATATATATATATATATATATATATATATATATATATATATATATATATATATATATATATATATAGTTTCTTTCAAATGATTAGACTAAAAATGAGTATAATTTAAAGCTTTTTTGGTCATTATAATATGGAGTGCACATAAGTTTAACATCTTTGCTTTTTTGCCCGACAAAACCAACCCACACAACTTATTTGGGTCTTTTTGGGTCTTCACATTCACCGACGGGGCTATTACGAAAAATTCTAAACTAGCTTATTCTTGCTTAAATTAAATCCAGTGAACATTAGAAATAAGTCAATATTAGTAGTTACTTCAAATTGAGATGTGTAAGAATGGGAGGTGAAAAACTATGGATATGTAAGATTTAGAGATGGTACCACTTATTTTACTCCTTATAGTTTTTGTTTCTTCTAGGAAGAAATCATTTGTGTTGTTTTTTGGTGAAATTCTTTTTATAAGTTGGGTTAAAGTAGCTAACTCTTTCTTACCTTGACTTACTTTTGCCTTCATATGACACTTTTTCTTACCTTATAAATCTACATATTCCTTTTTATAAGTCTCCTTTGTAAATTTTTCATAGATATTAAATAGTTGTTTATTCAACATTGAAGTGTAGTTTATTTTGACAACAGATTCTTAGACATTAAATAATAGTTTTTAATATTAATCTTCAATTATTTTGACCATATGTTTTTAATAATATCACAGGAACAAATGAAGAACTATAAACCCCTAGAAGATGAAAGTGCTTCGGTAGATCCTTATATGGTTGTGATGAACAAAGAGCATGATGGATATTGTAGACTATATGGTAAAGGCGTTACCAATAAATTGTTAAAAAAAGTGAATGGTGGTGATACATCATATACATGATTCCAAGGGACCTTATGGAATCATTCAAAGCAAGTGTTGAAGTTGAAAAAAACCAGTTGAAGGACGAGTTAGAAGCTGCACGAAAAGATATAGACAACCAACGAGAAAACTTTGAAGCTATGGTGCGAAAGCTTATGGAGCAACTACCTCTTGGAGTTCAAGAGTATTTAACATGAGCGGGAGGTTCTAAGTACTTTTTATAATTGTAATTTCCAACTTTGTTTAACTACTGTTATTTTTAGTTTGGACATATATGTTAAAGTACATCGTACGACCATCTATGATATCTATATTATTATTGTTATGGCCTAACTTATATAGTAAAACATATTAATAGTAATTGTAGTGCTTATGATGGTGTTATAAGGTTGCATTTGAGTGTAAACAAAGTTGCATTTATTGTAACTGAAATTGAAAAAAAAATGTTGCATTTACCTTATTAAAGGTTACATTTTTTATAACAAAAATATAATAATGGTTGCATTAGAGTATAGAAAATGTTGCATTGTTGTAAATAAAACTATAATAAAGGTTGCATTTTTAAGTTAAAAAAGTTGCATTTATAAGTTAAAAAAGTTGCATTTAAATGTTCAAAAGGTTGCATCATAAAAAAGCTGCATTTGAATAATACAAGCAATTTTTTTTAGAAATGTTGCATTATGTAACAAAAAAGTTGCTTTAGGTCTAATGCAACTGCACCTGATGCAGCCCTAGGTAAAAGGTTGCTTTAGGTGTAATGCAGCCTTTTCAGGACCTAATGTAACATTTTACCGGGGTTGCGTTAGCCATCTTTTGTTGTAGTGTGCATAACCATTGGGAAGTGTTTTCAGGGCGTGTTTGGTCCACCAATTGGGATGGAGTAAAGAGTTCGGACGATGATGTGGGTTTGGAGCTTGCGAGGAAACAGTTATTAGTGCGGTTACAAGAGTTGTGGCGGGAGTTGGAGTTGGTGGAGGTGGTAGCGGTTGATAGGATGCGTTAGTGATGACTACTACGAGGGAGGTGATGAAGGTGTGTAGGGCTTCGGTGTGGTGCTCGTTGAGCAGCGATGGCAACATTATGGTGCAGCCACCGCTCGAGTGATGACATGTTGTTAAGGTAATGCAAAAACCTAAATAACCTAAGTAGATAGAATGAGTTGAGTATCGTTTAATTATTTAAATTTGTTATACTATACATGATTTCTATTTTGTGATTACTCGTGTTCACTCTTCTTTTGTTTGCTTAGAGTGATTTTTTTCATGATTATTCGTTTTCATTCTTCTTTTGCTTGCTTAAAGTGCTCCAGATTTGACGTGTATTTGATTTATTGGTTATACATAATATTTAAAAAAATGTGTGTTTTATGGTGGTTTTGTTGTTTTGGTGCATGCAACGCATATTGTTTTTTTTAGTTTCCAATTAGCAAATGGGACTTAAACCTCAAGATGTTTTTTAGCTCTAATTATAGTTTTGAGAATTTTAACTCACTTTAATGCATCTATGTTACACTTCAGGAAACTAGGATGGTTACAGCAACAAGACAACAATACGTATTGATTCAAGCATTGCATTGTTAAGGTAATGACTACATTTTAATATAATGTATCAAGTTTTTTTTCTTGTGTTTGTTTTAAAGGTGTAGAGGTTGCATACAACTCAAATCAAGAACGGTCATTTTGGTTTAGCACCTACCATTATAGATTAGAAACTTTTGAGTAGTTTCGTGCTTCTATCGTGACTTTTGACAATGAAATGTCAATTTGAAGGTTGATTTTAGTAGGTGTTTTAGTAAGGTAAAGTATTAAGATTAACATATAGATAATTTTGTTTAAATTTTTTACAACTGACCTGAAAACAAAAAGAATTCAGCAATCGTGTAACAAAGTGGTGACTGAAAACTCAGATAAAACCAAGTTTAGTAATCCATTAAGCATGGTAAATTTTAAAGATTTACACATTATTTTATCCGTAAAATCTATGGTTTCCAAAAGGTTACAAAATATGTTTTTATCTAGTTAGTGCAGTAAACCAAGAGTAGTAGATGCAAGACAAAGAAAATCTTCGATCTCAAGTATCAACATCATATGATTGCTTAGCCAATGATGGATGGAGCGAGAAAAAAAAGTCATTGCAATGCGTGGGTATAATGCTAATAAACAAAAATATACAACAAAAATAAAATGGTGACCACCTGCCTCATATTAACATGCCAACTATACGTTAACATAACATGTATCCATCTTCCTATTAGCAAGTTTCCATAAACTTCACCCTTCAAATTCATGATGGTAAAATTTATGTTTTTCACTTGTAACTACCACTAATACATGGACATGCTTAAATCATATGTAACAACGATATTGTTAGTTGAATAAATTGTTGTTAGTGTTCTTCTTCTTTCTTTTTAGCGAAGCATAGAGTCTGTTTACTAGGTAAGATACAAGATCAGAATTAATTTGCAAATAATAAATTGTATTACTTAAAAGTATGTGCTAAAAATATCCATATATAGACAAATTTTTAGGGTGTTTAGGGATTGTTTTTATTTCTTTTTTCCTTGTTTATTGGTTTCTTAAAAGTTAAGCGTTTGATACATTTGTTTATTTGTTTGTTTGTGTATTTTAGATAAAATAAAAAGCTTTCAGGAAAACTTTTACATATTTTACTTTAAACTCAATACGCAATGATTATCACTTACATTTTGCTCTTCCCCGTTTCTATAACTATTATTCTCATTAGAAAAAAGTTGTTTCGAAAAGATTAATCATTTTAAAAATACAAAAAGACCAACTTGTTATGTGAAACGAATGACCGGAAATTTAGACATTCATAATCTCCATGGTTAGAGCAGATGTTGAATCTTGGATCACATAATATAGATGACGGATTATATTATTCGATTTTGTTTACGAAGTATTTTTTTAGTTGAGCTAATCTATTTTTAATACTATATTATCAATTACCGGATTCAGACTCTTAAACTTAAATGAAGAAACACCATTGAAAATCATCTCTTAATAAAAGTATTAAAACTTATATATCATAAATATATTAATTAATTTATACATGTATAGTCAAGCATTCATGTCATATAAAAATTTCCACCTGTCATAAAATGATGAAATTTCCTTTATATATTTTAGTTTTACGAATCGTTAAATCTATAAATTCAAAAGTACATAATCGACCCTTTTTATGTACCTTTCTATGATCATGAGCTTTTCTTTTCATAAAATTTCAAAAGAATAACTAAAATAAACATTTTAATAACTAAAATATAATAAATTATGCAGTATTATAATACAATGAAATATAAGTCCAATTAAAGTGACTGACTGATAACGAATTGTAAAAAAAATTCTATAAAAGAGAAAATCAAGCTTAAATATTATATACCTTAAATAAATCATAAAACATTAAAAGCATATATAAAAAGAAATCAGAAAACCAAATTCTAAAAATTATTAAAAATTTTGAAAACGTTACTTCAACTTTCAAGATAAAAACATTACACGTCGTAGATGCAAGCACGAGTCATAAAAAACATGAATGAACTAATTTGATATTTTTATATTAATACGTCTCGTATTTGACAGTACGACCGTATTTAAAGTGCCCGCATAAACGACCTATATCATGTCCATAGTGTATTATATAACATAACATACTAGTTTTCAATACAAGACATAATTGAAACAACAAATTAATCCTATTTTCTATTGACCTTATTAATAATTTCTTAATCTTACAATATTACAAACTTTAAAACAAAAGATCACATGACTAACATGAAATAAAAAATATGATGTAATACCGTTGTTACAATTGACATGTATTTCTCCCCACCTCACGTATAGTGCATCAAAAATCTGATGTAATTATTATCATCATCATATTCATATCTCGTGATCTCTACAAAATCATATCGTATTTGACGAATCCCTATTAAACAAATGAATAAATTATAACGTCATTTTGTAATAAAATACTAAAACTTGTTGTTATTGGCCAACTAACAGTTATGGCGGTCCCTCTCTCTCTAAACAATGGGAATACAGACAAAGAAAGAAAAACGAAAGTGTCACCACCAAATGCATTAATATTATTAACCAATCCACACTCGAAACTCATCAAAATAATATTATAAAGTAACATTGAATTGAATATCAATATGGGCGGAGATTCTTTACAGATCTATATATCTACATCCACTGCCAATTTCTCTCTCTCATCCACAACATTATTCTTCACCTTTTCGTCACAGGTCCGTGGTCAAATGCTCATCTTCTACATTAATTGTTGTTATTATTGTCATTATTATTGTTATTACTATTGTTATTGTTATTATTTCAAAGTCATGTGTTCAGATTTGTTGTATTGTGTAACGTGATTTGGTTTTTGTTCAAGTTGTTTTCAGTTTTGAGGGAGATTATTGATAAAAAGTGTGATGTGCATTGTTTTTTGGATGATATGATCAGAATGTTAGATATTCGGGTTATGAGTTTGTGAATTCATGGAAGTAATTGATGAATATAATGATGGTGAATTTGAGGGGGAAAAGCGAGGTTCAATTGCTTACTGTGCGATTTTGTTTCTAGTGTTTTTATATCTCAAAAGTGTACTTTCTGCAACAAGCAATTTGGGCAAATTCATGATGATTTACTTATTTGCTTGTTTATCCTTTAATGTGATTGAGATTTGAGATTTTATATACTGAATCAACATATTTGGATGTTTTTTGTTGCAGGAATTGCTGAGGCGGAAAGATGATATGGCAAACCATCTTTATTGGCCTTATGTTTCAATTAATTATGGTGTTTGGTGGTAAATATCCGAAGAATATCTACATATGGCCTATGCCTGAATCAGTAGAGTATGGTAATAAAACTGTAATTATAAGCAAGGACTTTAATCTCAAGGTTGATGGGAGCAAATACAAGGATGAGTCAGGCATACTGAAGGATGGATTCACTAGGTTACTTGATGTTGTTACATCAAATAATGTTATTGAATACAACTTTGGAAAAGTTGATCAATTTGTCCTTTTACAGGGGATCCATGTGGTTATCTTTTCGGAAAACGATGAGGTATTGTTGTTCATGAATTTGGTGAATGGAAGTTGAGATTTGGTTGGTGTATGTTGTATCTTGGCGACTTTCGACTTTTTTCTTGATTCTGTTTTGGTTACTGATATAGTTCTGTTCTGTGCAGTTGCAATATGGTGTAGATGAGTCCTACAAGTTGAATATTCATCCAAAAGGGAATCCGAATTATGCACATATTGAGGTTGGTTCCAATGATACTCTGATGAAGTTATAAGTTGTATCACTGTATGTATCTTTAAACCCGTGTACATTCATGTATAAAGGTTTTTAATTGTATAAATCTATATGCAGGCAGCTACTGTTTATGGAGCTCTACACGCGCTGCAGGTAACTCGTTATGTTACACACTTTTATGATTTCTTTTATCAGGATATAGAAAGGTTTTGGTGGTGTTGATTTGTTAATTCTAATAGTAATAATATGACAGACATTCAGTCAATTGTGCCATTTTAACATTAACACAAGAAAGCTTATAGTTAGTCAGACACCAATAAGCATTACTGATCGACCACGTTTCTCATATCGAGGGCTCCTAATCGGTAAGATATATTTTTTTCTTCTTCTTTTCCTCTTCCTAAAGTTGTTTATTAATATTTTATAGGATAAGTTCATTGAGTTTTTGTCATCATATGGTTGTGAATTGGAGTTATGGAATTTGGATACACTTTTTGGTGGACTGTCCCAAGGGCCAACATTTAGTATGTATATTTTATTTACATCTATTCGGCAAAGCACTTTTTCTATCTAGTGGAACTTTTTGCAACTCTAGTTGCTGTAAACCTGTAATATTTTGATATATTTCGAAAATTGTTGCATTTACATACTGGACTAATGCATTATCAAGTCATAAGCGTCATCAGTAGGATAATTATTGTTTACTAATATGATCACACTGAGTTTCTAGTGACAATGGTGCAGATACATCCCGGCATTATCAGCCATTGCCTATGATTAAAAAGGTTATTGATTCTATGGCTTATGCAAAGCTGGTAAGTCTGAACTTGGGGCTTTACCCATACCCATTCTAAAATGTTGTATTTCTAATAGTCAACTTGGTCAGCGCTATCAAATTTAACCCCTAATATCTCCTATACTTCAATTTTTCCCTGCATGAAATAAAACAAAATGAGATAGTGAAAATTTAGTTGACAATCTATGCTATCAACATTGTAGTTATCAGTCTTATAGTCTGACTCAGACTTGAAGATGTCCCTATTCCTAGTATTTAGCACAAAAATAAATTGAAGAATTGAAAGAAGAAAACATGATTATGAACTCTTACATTGGATTCAATGCAGAATGTTCTGCACTGGCACATTGTAGATGAACAATCTTTCCCGTTAGAGATACCTTCATTCCCCAAGCTGTGGAATGGTGCTTATTCCAGACCAGAACGCTATACAGTGGCCGCTGCAGCTGAAATTGTGAGGCAAGTAGATTACAATTTTGTATTTACATTAATTGGAGTATCTATTTCTCTAATATGAAATTGTTTGTTATATTTTGCAGTTATGCTAAAAGAAGGGGGATTAATGTGCTTGCTGAGCTTGATGTTCCTGGACATGCTCGATCCTGGTAATCCTTATATTTAATATATTCTCATCCTTTTTTTTACGTTCATTATGATTTTATTATGTTTGTACTACAATTTTGAGTACTAAATAAGTTGAAAAACCCAACAATTATCATAATTAGGGGCATTGGTTACCCTGCATTATGGCCATCAAAGACCTGTCAGGAGCCACTTGATGTCAGCAACGATTTCACGTTTAAATTGATAGATGGAGTTCTCTCAGGTGCACCTGGTCTCCTTTAAAGCTTTCTTGAGATAACTCTTTTTCTTGTAGGGATTCTAGACGAAACTGATTTAAAATTAATTTTCTTGTTTCAGATTTCAGTAAGATTTTCAAGTACAGGTTTGTTCATTTGGGAGGTGACGAAGTTGACACCAGTAAGTTACTGATTTTCATGAACTTTTATACTGCATCCTCTCATTCACAATGTTATGCAACATTTTTTAATTCTCCTATTGATAATAATGCAAATAATTCATTACTATTACTTTTTCACCTTTTAAGAATTAATAAACTTGTGCTAACTAATGGAATTTAATATCTCAGGTTGCTGGAACTTAACTCCTCGTATAAGAAAATGGTAATTATTCTACAATCTCTCTGAATTTCTTTTACCAACAAAAGTTACTTTCATCCTTTTTACCGTCAAAAAATGGCAAATGAAATATTCACACCAACATTTTATTTTACAGGTTGAAACGGAAGGGTCTAAATGAATCTACAGCTTACGAGTATTTCGTCTTGAAGGCACAAAAGATAGCTTTGTCTCATGGTTATGAAGTTATAAACTGGTGTGTCATACCTTCCTTTCAGTCTCCTTCTATCACACCTGTAGTCAAAACTCAAAATTACATCCCAAGTTTGGTATTCTTTTGCAGGGAGGAAACCTTCAACCATTTTGGTAAAAAGTTGGACAGAAAAACAGTGGTCCATAACTGGTAATGCATGTTTAACTTACATTGTTACAAACTATGGCTAAGATTAACTGTTTGTCCTCAATCTATTAATAGGCTCGGGGGTGGTGTTGCTGAGCAAGTTGTTAAAGCTGGTTTAAGGTGCATTGTAAGCAACCAAGACAAGTGGTATCTGGATCACTTGGATAATGATTGGCAAACAGTTTATATGAATGAACCCCTTGCAAATATTACAAAACCCGAGCAACAAAAGTTAGTTATAGGTGGTGAAGTATGTGCATGGGGTGAAACTATTGACGGGTCGGACATTGAACAGACCATATGGCCACGCGCTGCAGCAGCTGCAGGTAACTGAACTTCATTTCACATCATCACAGTTCATCTATATTGGGAAAATTTGTGATCGCACGCTTACAAATGTTATGTTGTTAACATTTTCTTATGTTTTATGTTCTTTGAACACAGAGAGGCTGTGGACAACTTTTGACAAACTTGCTAAAGACCCAAATGAGGTTACCTCAAGGATATCAAACTTTAGGTGTCTATTAAATCAAAGAGGAGTTGCAGCTGCTCCGTTGGACGGGCCGGGTCGTGCTGCACCAATCGGGCCGGGCTCATGTTATGTTCAGTAGTCGGATGAAAGTGGATTCCTTTAATAATCAGTGCAAAAATGCCAATTGTGTCGATAATTTCACAAATAAGAATGGTAAGTTATAAGACAAATTGGGTGTCTGAAGCCGTGTTAATCATTTTAATGAAATTATAATCTAAATACTGTCCACTTAATGCTTATAAATTGATAATTGCTTTTGTATTTATGAGCTTCCTAATAAGTGTCAATTTACTTATCAATTAAAGGGATAGACATAACCATACCATACACAATATGGACATTTACGCCCTTAAACACATGTGTGAACGATACGAAAAACAGATGATGGTATAAATGTCAAAGTTATTGAATTATTGTATTAGGTCAAAACTCAAAAATGTCAAACGCAATCATTTAGTGGATTTGGTTGACCAACTTAAGATATCAACGATGTTGTAAACTTGTAACGTTTTTCTTCCCGTAAGAAAGTATCGTATTTAATGATTCAGAAATTCATCTTTTCTTCTAACAAGCTTACGTAATTGATTTATTACAAAAATACTATTTTCTTTGATATATATAAAAACACATGGGCTTAAATATAATTATTACTTGCGACATGTAAGATAAAACATATTACAAAATTATCTAAGGGGTTGTTTGGTAAAACTGACTCACTAAGATCTGACTGAGTCAGAAGCTGACCCAGTTAGAAGTTTGGGTCAACTTCTGACGGAGTTTGCATCTAACTGAAACTTGGTTTTTTTATTCAGTATCTGACTGATTCTGCTGAATGATAAAAATATATAATTTAATTTATATATTTCTAAAATTCGTACATTGTTAAAAATAAAAAAGCCAAATAAATGATTAATAACTAAACCTACCAATTAACTTTAACAAATCAAACATTCACGACTCTACCATCACCAAAAACAAGTAAAATTCTCAACAAAAACCCAACAAATGTTTCGGTTGCGCCATTGTTGCAGCAGGTGGGTCGCGCGGGTGGGTCGCAGCAGGCGGGTCGCGCAAGGGGGTTCGGCCGAGGGGCAGCGCTCCTTTTCTGGGCCAGCAAGTTTTAATTTTGGGTCTGGGTCAGCACCCACGAACCCGGTCAGAACGTAATACAGCCAAATCAAACACGCTGATCGGCTGACCGAATCAACCAGTCAGCCGGGTCAGCCCAAATCAAACAGCCCCTAAGCTTTTTTTTGTAAAATTGCATAGATTTTTCTACTAAACATAAAATTCAAGTTATTATCAAACATTAACCTGTTTCGTTTAAAATTAATTATATCATTTGTTTTGTTTTGTTTTTAGTTAATAAATTAACATTCCAATCATTTCTCATTCATATTACTCTATCTTTTTCTTTATAATTGTATTGATTCAATAAACACATACCTTTCTACCAAGTATAAGGGTGAAGGGTGTGGAGGTGGGGTGCGAGCGGCGCCGCTAAAGGGCGGCCAGGGTCACCACCTTCTCCCCACATCACCTTCGGGTTCGATGAAAGGCAGTAATAACAGTTGAGATAACCTGCTTTCCACACCTCAAAATCAAAAGAGGAAAACTAGAGTTCATCAAACATGTGAAAATGAAGCTCAAATGAGCCATAGGAAGGATGAAAGCTTTAAAAAAGGTGTAGGGACTATAGTCTTTTCAACTATTGATTGAATCAGATCAATAGTAAAGACTGATATGATGTCAAGATTGTAACTAATAAAAAGTTAAATATCACTAGAAGTGCTAAAAAAGAATAAAGTTAAATATGGTTAGAAGGGTGTGAATTGATCACAATCTTGCTAAATTTTTTTTAAAAAAAGTAACAAATTTTATATGGATGTTTTGTGCAATTAATTGTTATAGCAACGCAGCTAATCTCATGTCTAAACGAATATGATGCGATGTTGATTAAAGATACATATTACCGTTAACCAAAGCTCTTAGCGTGTGGTTAACAAGAAAAGCTTCATGATTATCTTAGAGGTGGAGAGGGTTAGTGTCTTCGATTAAAAAACAGTTTTAAGTGGCTGGTCAATGGTCACTAATAATTTATGATATACTGCACCTAGGTGGTTAACCAACTTAAAGTAGTTGGCAACTTACGGTCATATATTCTGTTTTTTTATTATTATCATTTTAATATCACGTTCAACTGATCACGCATATTCTCAAGTGTCACTCCTAACAATCATCAACACACAACTCATAACACACATTCTCAACAGGAGTAGTCAACAAACATAGATTATTAAAACAAATCCAAGCAATCATAACTTTTTGACAAATGACAGCAGCTAAAACATGGTTAAAAGCAAAGACAGAAAACTTCAAGTTTCGACACACTGATTAACGAGAAAACAGAAGATAGGCGGATACAAGACGGTCCTTTCGTCTAATCTTCCTCTTCTGCCTCTTCCAGCCACTTAACAAATGGCTCCAACGCCTTCACAAAGCTTTGCCTGCATCGTTGTAAAACAAGAACACAACACATTCAATGTAATCTAAATTCTTGTTATTATTGTTTTACAATCTTTATGATAATATGATTAGAGAGTTTAATGTATACTTTTGCATAAAGCTATATTACCTTCCTTTTGGGTTGGTTCCTTTACGGAACCAATGAAGTATAGTGTCTTCAGCAAGAACATCTTGATCATAAAGAGACCTCACAATTTCAGGGAACAATTTCATTAACTTTGTGTCTTCATAACATTGCACTTGAACCTTGTAAAGCAGTTCTAGCTCAAGCTTTCCACTTGTGCAGAATGTGTTCAATAACTTTGCCCATGTTTTCACCTGCACAAACCCAAATCATCAAATTAAAACCTATAAAAAATGACACCTCTGCTTTTTTTATTGCAAGATTTTGTTATATTTTACCTGTCGAAGAGCCAGATTAACATTCTGTTGTTGGTTCTTTCCTGACCATTGAACGGCATCCATCAAAACATCCCAGAGAATCCTCACAACCTCAATTTCTGGCAGTTTACCATCTTTAACATGTTGTTTCACCGTTTCTATAACTTCAGAGAGATCAGCTTCCTCTGCTATCTGAGTTGTTAATGCAGATTTCATTTCTTTCACCTTCACCTCAAAGATCTTCTTGTCATTATATTCAACCAAAGAAGCCAATCCTGCCTTACTGCAGTTTTAACATTACAAATAAATTCTCACCCATGATGGCCCTCTATAAGAAAAGGAAAAAAATAAAACCTTGAACTTACGTGAAATGCTCAGAGAAAGCTTCAGCAGATCGTTTCCCAGACGGAAAGAAATCAAGCAAATTGTCCTCCATTTTGCCGCGTTTCAAAATGGAAATGAGATCATCAAGGCTATTATCAATCAGATATTCCTTGAAGAAATCTGTTATAAATGTGAGAACCAGCCCTTTTCCAACTAGGTTATCCTTAAGAAGCGGCTGGAAGACAGTCTCTGGTGGCAGACCAGAGAGCTTCTGAGAAAAAGCAAGTGCTGTAAAAATTGCCAGCTTATTTCGTTCATTTTCCTCGAAGAACTCGAGTGACTGAAGAAATCGTCGCATGACATTTTCAAGATCTTTTATTAGGAAAGGCCTTCGCCTCAAAATCTTCTGAATGTAGATTACAGATGGCAAAATCAGTTCACGTTTAGCCTCACAGTCTAATATGGAGTACGGATGGCGCTCCCCCTCATCAGGCTTAGTTGTTCCAGGTTGAGTACGCCCACCAGTGAAGACAACCTGAAAAACAGTAAAATATACATGTTTAACTTATAATTGAAAAAATTGAGTCAAACAGCCTAGAAAGAAATAAATGACGTTTAGATTCTTGCCTCAAAGAAGGTGTCACCATATCTGCTGAAGTTAAGGTCTGAAGATTCAATGCTCTTAGCAATTAGTTCCTGCAATGGAATAGAGGTTTCATGAAGTTCTGATGTTGGAATAGTGTAAACAGTATAACTATAGAATCATAGAATCAGATCATGAAAGCATATAATACTTTCTTTTTTGAATCAGATCATGAAAGCGTATTATATGTGTGTGTGTGTATATATAATATTTTAACAGTATAACTATATAATAATATTTTTGAAAGCATATAATATAGTTAGTGTTTATAAATAAATTAATGTAATACCAGATCACCAGCATTATCCAAGTAAATCTGGACCACTGCATCCGCAAATGCTGCAGGGTCCAAAGGGGCTGCAATATTCCGTTTGCGGGTCTTGATCCGCTGTCCACTATAAGTACAGATGAATATGGTTAATAACAGAGAACATAAGAGTTAACATGTCTCCCATGTTCAAGTGTTTACTTGTAATGATGCATGCGAAAAAACATAAGAGATATATATTTGTGCAGTAAAAAGAACTTAATATATTTGTACAACTATCATCCAAATCTATGTGCCATCATGTCAATCATGAATTAACACATTTGGTCCCATGAACAACAGGTCCACTACAAAAACAGGGAGTGAAGTTTGGCATTTAGGCTGTAGCACTTTAACTTTAAACTGGAATCTGACATAAAAGTGGTAAAGTGGACACTATGACTTTGGTGAAATCACATGTTTCGTATGTTATTTGAATTTGTTGAAGTTTTTAGAATTTATTTTATCTTCTTCCTTGTATTCATCCTCCAACATTATAAATTTACATCTCCAACAAGAAAATAATAAAAGAAATTACAGGCTCACCTTCTCAATTCCATCATTTAAGAGTCAAGAGTATCAATAGTTACTTTGATTTTAAAAGCACCAAAATCAAAACCATAAACTTGTATTAAGAGTTTAAGAGATTGGCGAAGCACTGTTAAAAATTATCAATGATGTAAAAGAACACTGGGGACCTTAATAAACCAATATGACAATAAGAATCTTCAGGTCTTATTCAAGATGACAATGACAGTTAAAAAAACAAAATAAAGAAGAAAAAATCAAGATTTGAACTCAAATTAGGATTGATATAGGACCTTTTTTAAAATAAAAAAGAAAACCACCAGCTGACTGCATGAGGTTATTACTTGCCTGCTGACAAATTAAATCACTTCTTAAGGCTCATGAACCCAGTTCATTACATAGCCTAAGAAGATCATTACCATATCATTCCCCTCCAAATCAGATTAATAAAGATTGCATCTTGTCCCAAAATAATCAATGTATCACAAAAATAAATTGCAAGCAGAAAATCTATAAAATAAAACATTGACCCACCAAGATTAGTCAAATGACTCAAATCTATCTAATAACGAAATAAGTTGCATAGAAAACTGCTGAGAAATTAGAAGTACCAACAATAGGGCCACACCATGAGGATCATTATTAATAAGAGGAGAAAGTCAAAATTGCATTAATGATCAAACACACTCAAAAAGTCATGTATCTATCAACTATTAACATGAAACAACACAATAGTACAATACATCACCAATTTTTTTTTTTAATTATATCTAGATAGCATATCAAACAATTAAAACAACAAACTTTTAAAGATGTTATCGTTCATATCAGCAACACTTACCCGAGAGTGGGCTTCTCCTTCGAGCTGCAGAAACACAAAACCAAACATCAAACAAGATCCAAACATACAAAACACAAAAGATCGAAAGAATCAACAAATTAAACAAAACCCATGTTCAATAATCTAACTTCTTAAAAGATTTAAACCTTTACACACATAAATAAAACACACAATCGAATCTACGAAACCCTTACTTTCCATTCCCACCCAGAAACAATCACCGAATATCAAAAAAGCTTGTGTTTTTTTTAAAGAATTGAATCAAAAGAACGAAAGAACAGATCTGAAATCTATGAAAGGGGCGACAAGATCCAAAAAAGATGAACAATTTATGAATAAAAATGTTTTGAATTGATGAAAGATTAAAGAAAGGGTTGTTAAAGAATCGGTACCTCATAAACCAAGACTGAGTTGAATCGGAGAACGGGCGAGTCTCTCCGGCGATTAGGGATCGGAGAAAGTGGAGAGAGGAGGGAGGGAGGAGAAGGTGAAGGTGGATTTGTGGAGATATTTATTGGGGTTACAAAGTATGAGTTACAAACTCACACCCCAATTTTCACTTTTTATTATTTTATTTTTAGTTGCACCGTTTAATTTTATTTGATTTAATTTATGTTCATGATTTCGCTTTTTAGGTCGGTCAATAGCTTATTTTTTCTTTTATCTTTTCCATGATTTTAGATGTTTTTAGTTTTGAACATTAATTTATGTAAATGAATAATAAATAATTATTGTTTTTATGATCATTTGTTCTGAAAAATTGTCGCAATTATCATCTTGCATTTTGACAGGGACGAAGCTTGAACATTTTTGTATGAGCGGCGGGGTGAAATTAATATTTTTATAGGAAGGCGAACTTGATATTTATATAAAAATTTATACTACCGGGTCAAAAATTTACACTGCCGGATTAAAATTTAACACTACCGACGGAAAAAAAAGAAGATGGAGCCCCCCCCCCCCCCGGTCTCCACTATACTTGGCCCCTTAATCTTGGTTCTTCATCCCCCGATTTTGATTGAAGGACGGTGTTTGTTGTGATTTATTAAAGAAGGGTTGGAAGAAATAATGGCAAAAACTGGGTTGGCATACATGTCTACTTGTGCTCGTCAGTGATCAATAAATAAATTAACTTGATTAATAACTAGGGATCGATCATAATAAACAAAAGATTAACAATTATGGTTAGATATAAAGATCGTAGATGTTGAATCAAGTTTTCATACGTCTATCGTGAGGGACTTGCATGTAGGAGATATGTCTCATTGGTGTTGTAGACTTGCATGTAGATATGTCTCACTGGTGTTTCACATCTCTTCCTCATGGTTATGGGAAGCACAAGACTATGTGTTACATGCACCAACTTTTGTTATGGGGTCGATAGGATAGACGGATAATAAATGGATGCGATCGAGTCATTCTGCTTCAGTTACACCCCGAAAATCTCACTCATGTCTTACACTTGATCTGATTTTCAATGAGAGCGAGCCAAGACTTTGTTTGTTGTTTGCGTGGTGGCTTGCGATTGTTGTTTACTCAAAGTTGTTCCATAAGAAAAATTCGTACTAGTATGAGAAAGAATCAGCAATAAAATAAGTGTCCTCGCTAGTGATATAGCAATGGAAACATTGCTTCATCCACCGTTGACGAACATAAAGAACACAACGAAGTTTCAATGAGTGGAAAAAGTTTCCTTTTAACATTCTATTTTTAAGATAATATGTAATATGTAATAAATACCCCAAAAATGAAGCTATAAAATTGTTTTCAAACAAATTTAAAGTACATGCCATACCATAAACTAAAAATTATTATGGTGGATATGACACTCATGCTATACACTCACATTACACCATGAACCCACTAATCAATTTTGTTATTTACATCATGTCATAGCACAACACACAACCACATTTGAAGGAGGCATTTATGTCACACCATGCCCACACCCAACCTTGGTTCTAAATTGCGCGATGCGCTCTGGTGTGCTTTGTCCCGAATTCCGTTGCTCAATGCGTGTGTCGTGATGCGAGCACATCACGTATCAGATGTGTTTTTTATTAAAAAAAACTAGAACGTCTTAGAAACTGAGCTCTCACAAAGCAAGTCATTACTTATTGTTTACACACACTTTCTATTTTACTTAGCATACTTATTTATCATTAGATCAATTAGTCAGGGAAATACTATATGTATTAACTTTCTATTACATTTTCGCTGTCATTTTTCTAATTTTATTGAATAGCATGGCTGGGGCTAAGATAACTCGAATGGGGGAGCCGTGTTATGGGTGACCTAATTGCACGGTTCAGATAGCACTTTGTGTATGTGATGCAAGTGAACGTGTACGAAAAAACCATCGTAAAGTTCCGTCGTTCGTTCCGTCGTCAACCATATCTATGTTTCTACGATGGCCCAAGAACATGCTCATTCTTCAGTTGTAGAGAGACTCTTGAATTGCGAGGTGCGCTATTTTGTGAATAATTTTTTAACTTTTTAACTTAGAAGCACTAGAAAATAATAAATAAATAAATATAAAAAAAACTTTAGGTACCACCAATAAAGCTTGATGTACAACCAAAATAAGCTCATACAAATATTTTTTACTCTAAAAACTATACATGCACAAGTAGTATATGCATGATGTATATGGACTCGTTAATAAGCATTATAAAGTAAACAAGACACGCATAAATATATGGGTTTTGTTAGATTTATAACCGACATCACTAATCACTATTTTAGACACCTTCAATGAACCGTCGCTCCTCCTAGTTTTTCTAGCCTACTCCATTGGCTTCTCAAATGTTTCCCCAACTTCCTCATCATCTATATGTGTGTACAAACCTTCGTCAATGTCTGTCAACATTTTCCAAGTTGGAAATGTCGATCCGTTGCACATTGCGTTGCATTTGCCGCATCATGCGATTGATCGCATCAAGCGAATTTTGGCGCATCGATCTCGCATCACGTAATCGCGTTGCACAGGCTGGCGCTCTTTCAGCACCGCATCAAGCGCATTATGCGCGCATTTTAAAACCAAGCACCCAACGGTCGATATTTGTTCCACAACCACAACGACAAACATGCTGCCGGAACACGCCCAGCGGCATGATTTTTTTACAGCAGTGATGCCGGGTGGCGCCGAAGCTCGCTGTCTCTCTCTCAGGACGTGAATCTCCTTTTGCCCTTAATCAATAAACACTTCAATAATAATACAAATGAAATCAGCAAATATATATCAATAGAAGCATGTGGTGTAATCTTAATGAATCTCGTAAAACACCTGTTTACACACCCCTCAAACAACGCGTTACATTCATCATCTTCTTCTTCTTCTTCGCAACTTGAGGTGCTATCAATCACACCCCTCTTTCTTACCCTAAACATCACTCATGCAACAATCTCAAATTCTACTCAATCACACCACCCACTTCATTCCTCTATCTCTGCCAACATTATCATGAAAACCCCCAATTTCAGGTTAAAATCCGCACCTCTAGCTCCATAAACTCCAAAATTTTCATCATCCCCAATTCGGAAGTATGATTCACTGCAATTTCATTGATTCTAAAGCTTAAGTGTAGTCAAGCTTGTACGATTACAATACACGTGGAAAGGGGTCGTTTCGTTTTGAGTTTACTAGGGTTGAGTTGATAGTGGTGGATTTTCAATTTGATAACGGAATTGATTGAGAAAACATGGATGAGGATTATAGTGGAGAAGTGGGGTGTCTTGACCCTGAATTGTTGCAGCTGAATGAAGTGTCTCCTTTGGCTATTAAGTCAAATCCGTATGTTGCTGAGAAGTTGTTCGAGCAATGGCTTTCGCTTCCTGAAACCACTCCACTGGTAAGTGCGATTAAGTATTGTTCATGGTTTATACTGTCATTTTAATGCATGTGTATCATCAGTTATTGGTGATTTGGTTGCTTTATGCAAGATGTTGCTATGTTATAATGGTAATATGGTAGCTGATACGTGGTGAAATGGTTGCTCCTCGTCTGTTTATGGTTTACTTGGGTTAAACTAGGGTTCTTATTGATGGGTTACATGGTACACAGTTAGACATTGACTTGCTGATTGGATTCATTTGAATAATTTGTTTATATGAATGAGCAGCTTAACTGGAAAAGTACTAGCATAATATGCAGTTTGAGTTAAAGGTGGGATAGTTTACCAGTGTTTGGAACTGATTACTGATAGGGCACATGTAATCCAAAAATTGTTTGATATTTGTTACTTGGTTATGTAGTAATGTGTGGATAGTTTAAACTGTCAACATGCATTGTCCCGCAACGGAAGTTATTTGGAAACATGTGGTTTATCTGGTCAATGGTTTAGCATATCAAACCATGCTATCTCTTGGTGAGTAGGTTGAAATAGTTACATTATAGTTGCCATTGTGTTTTTCCCTTTGGTCACGTAATTAATTATCATGCTTGGTGCTAATTATGTTGATGTACGCTTAAATGTTGGTTTATGCTTAGTGATATTATGGAAGGTAGCAGATGTCATTCCTTGTATTACTCCTTTTGGATTGCTTTGTTGTTTCACAGTCACTGGTTTTAGTCTGTTCAATATATGGGCAGACCATTGATGGTATATCCTCTTTGAATACAGGTTAAATCTTTGCTCAACAATGCTAAGGCGGGTGTTCCATTGAATGTGTCTGGATCAACTAACAGCCCAAAGGCAACATCTGGCAATGCGATACCTTCCATGTTTCAAGCTGGCAGCACACCTCCGCTCTCACCAAGAAGTTCATCTGGTTCTCCTCGTATTACGAAACAAAGAGCGGGCCCGTCTGTTTTGGGTTCTCCTTTGAGATTGATTAGCGAGCCAGCAAAAGAGTTAATACCTCAGGTTTGTCGGAAAAAGTCAACGTAGTTAAAAACTATAATTTGTTTGTATGTGCCATAATCCTTTTTGCTAGTTAACTGGCTCAATTTCTATATTACGTAAAGTGTTTGTGCTCTCGTTTTGACTCCAAATACATGCAATGGCTGCAGTTTTACTTTCAGAATGGCCGTCCACCCCCAAATGAAATAAAGGAGCGATGTTTATTGCAATGCAGACAATTTTTCTATGGCCATGTAGAAGGTCTACAATTGCATGGTGATTCGTCTACCTAATTTTTGTCATACATATCATACTATGAACTATAAGTTGTACTAATATTGTATTTAATGGTTAGAATTCAAGCTAGTTACAAAGGAAATCTGCAAGTTGCCATCGTTTTTCTCTACTGCTCTTTTCAAAAGAATTGACATTAATGACACTGGCCTTGTCACCAGGTATATTCTTTTCTTTTTATAAGCAGTTATTTGGAGATTCATATTATAGGCTGATGTGGTTTGTATCATCAATCATGCGTGGTATACATGATCGTAGCCCTCCTCCCCCTTTCCTTCAGAGCATCTTAGCGTCCATTTATTCTGAATCTTTTTTTTTTTGTGACTAGTAGTTGCTAACTTTATGTCTCCCTATTTTTTAATCTCTTTTTACAATATGTCTATGTGTTTGTCGTGTGTAACATATATATGCGTGTGTTCTTTAAGCCTTGGTACAAATGTATGGCAGAGAGAAATTGAAAAATAGTAAGCATGCTGAATATATAGCCCACATGTTCGTACTTGGGTGGTGGCTCCTTATTGAGTCACACTTTTCTCGGAGTAACTATTATACTTGTTTAATTTTTTAATATAATGAATTATAGGCAGTTAGGCACAAAAGTGAAAAGAAAATGACGATGCAATTTAGATTACATGACTTGATATATCAACTTCTACTTGGCATAAACACTAAATAGAGGATTTAATATAAATTTATAATACTCGAAATGTTACCCATGTTAGTGATTATGCATATTCTTTGTCATCGTTGTCGTAGTAATTAAGTGATTGGTGATAAATGATGTTTATTTTAAAGGAAGTGCACACTTGTAAATCACTAGTTTATTCCAGTCCCGTAGAGGAAAAAAAAATAGCTTGATAGTGGAGTATAAAAGTCATATGTTTGGTCATGAGCTTTGATGTCCATATGCTAATTTAATGGATTACAAGAGAATTTTCAATTCTTAGAGGACTATGTTTGTAACTGATTAATCAATTAGTGATTTTTGTTTACTATGCTCCATAGATCATTTATGGTTTAAGTGGCCATTTAATCTTCTAACCAGCGTTGCATTTTGTGCAAGTGTGCAACAGAGCTGTCTCCTCTTCAGACACTGATGACTACTAGGCACAATAATAGAAATTGGTTCTTTTGGGTTGCTTTTTTGAATGATTTGATACCATAAGGATATTATGTTGGAACATGTTATTACTTATCACCATCACTAATACATATCATATAACCTAATCGTTATCGCTTGTGATTGATGTTGTGACATTTAGCTTTTATTTTTAAACATGCTTGCAGGGATGCATTTGTTGACTATTGGGTTCATAGCAACATGCTGACTAAAGATATAGCTACTCAGATATTTACAATATTGAAGCAGCCTGATTTGAGATATCTAACTCATGTATTCCTCCTTACTTAAACCCCATATTTGTCTCAAAGGGATATGAAACCTTCCTACCCAAGCTGATGTTACAATGTGAATTTCAAGTCTGAATTTAGCATGCTTTATCTTTTTCTTGAATGCCAGAAATTTTATTTTTGTCATCTCTACTTCTGGAGTGAAGGGATCCACAGTACAAAATGTACCATCAGCTATAAATTTTTTGTATACTTGTACTTGGTATTAGTTTAACAAGTTTTCCATATTTTGTTGTGGTGGTTAAAAACATTGAAATAGGAGGATTTCAAACCCATACTTCGGGAACTTTTGGCAACTCATCCAGGTCTGGAGTTCTTACTAAGCACACCTGAATTTCAGGAGAGATACGGTATGCTCTCATTCATAATTTTTACCCATATCAGAAATGTGGAAAAGGGATGATAATATGCTTATTTTGTTGTTTTTTAATTTGGTGTGCATCTGCACTGAGTCCTCTCTGACACCCATAAAACACTATAAAAGTTCTGTTGATTAGTGTCAGTAAACCTTTTAGAAGAATGGAAAATATTGCATGTGATTGATGCAGGAAGTTCTTTCAAAGAGTGCTTTTGGTCTCTTCGTAATTTTTTCTAGTGCGTTTTAAGTAAATTAGATTTTTCGTGCTTGAAGTTTACCCTAAATTTCACTTTTTGTTCTTAAACTAAGGAAATAACTAAAAACGTTCTTCTTGATTATATATTGTCTCGGTATTAGTTCTTTTCACTTTTCATCCTTTAAGTTGACCTCATTAAAAAAACGACCTTTATTTAGTGCAAAAGGACTTCAATTGTGACAAAATACAAGCATAAAGGACGTTTTTTTGGCTATATCCTCGTTTTTTTATGCAATTTAGTTTTGCTGCTTAAGTTCCACATCAGGTTGAAATGTCTTAATCTGCTCTAATCACATAAGTTCTGGAATGGCTTTAAGGTTGCCAAATGTGCTATAGTATCTTGTGGAGGTAGTGAATTACAGCAAAACAAATGAACACATTATATGTAAAGACTAGATCCATAATAGATATTGACATACTATAGTTTTACTCTTGAATTATCTCATAAAAGAATTGATCTTACAAGGTAGGACAGGAACCCTGTTTATCAGTGTTTACATGCAACTTTTGGGAAGATATAAATATTAGCATGGCACTCCTCTTAAAGTACGTGTAAAGAAGTAATCATATACTATATAGTGGTACCTTAGTGTGCAATGGATCTGTGTACTCCACCGATATACTTGCCTAGACATGTATGCATGTATATATGGGTGTGTGTATCAATATATGGATCTAGGTACATATCGCATGTCTGTTTACATGCTTCTTGAGTGATTGAGTAGAAACGGAAAGAGTGAAAGACAGAATGCATTGTCTTCATGGTTTAATATGTACTATATATGATATAGAAATAAAGGAGTTGTTTTTTATTGTTTAATATCACTGTAGCTGATATCTTCTGGGGAGAAGTCTGAAACTAGTCTCCATGTACATGATGCATTTGTAGTTCAAACATTTACACTGTATATGTTGATTGTTTTTTCCTTGTATGTACCTATTATGTAGCTAGCATTAATTATTTGTTATGTTCTTTATATACTTGAACTGACTTGAAGAAATTATATTGAATTAGTTGCTAACGTATTATTTAATTGCATCTGCCAGCTGAAACGGTAATATACAGAATATTTTACTACGTAAATAGAGCAGGAAATGGTAGGCTAACCCTGAGGGAGTTGAAACGTGGAAATTTAATTGCTGCAATGCTGCATGCAGACGAAGAAGAGGACATAAACAAAGTTCTGAGGTAATATCTTTTGTTACTGTTGGTGTAATCACAAGTGAAAATATAACCATACTTGTATTGACATCATATATATCCACAGACATTTCTCTTACGAGCACTTCTATGTGATATATTGCAAATTTTGGGAGCTGGACACGGATCATGATTTTTTGATTGACAAAGAGAACCTTATAAGATATGGCAATCATGCATTGACCTACAGAATCGTTGATAGAATATTTTCCCAGGTTTGGAATACCTCTATCTGTTCTGCTCTGAAGAATGATAAAATATTCTTGTTTTTAGATATCATAAATATCCCTTCTAAACTTGCAACATTACATCTTTTCTCAAAAAACAAGTTGTCAATGCATAATGTAGAATGCTCTTCAAGCATGATTTAGGGAATATGTAATGTTGCAAGTTTAGAGGGAGATATATGAGACTGCCTCTAATTAATTTGGTTCGACTCTAATCTAAATTCTGACCCATTAGGTTCCTAGAAAGTTCACCAGTAAGGTTGAAGGAAAAATGGGATATGAAGATTTTGTTTACTTCATTTTAGCTGAAGAGGATAAATCATCCGAGCCAAGCCTTGAGTACTGGTATGACGGTGATATACTTACATATATATTTTCTTTTAGTGTCTTAATTTTTAGGTTCTTTATCTTCAGTTTTTTTTTTTAACATGCGATCATTTTCATCACTGACAAAATAAAGAACAATATTCTCTTCAGGTTCAAGTGTTTAGATTTGGACGGAAATGGAGTGCTGACAAAAAATGAAATGCAATTTTTCTATGAAGAGCAGTTGCATCGCATGGAATGCATGGCTCAAGAGCCTGTTCTTTTTGAGGACATATTATGTCAGATAGCTGACATGATTGGACCAAAGGTACTTTGTTTTCCTCATCTAATTTGATATGTTTTTAAACTATTGATCTTTCATTAGCATGCATTACTGTTCCTCTTTATATATATATTCCTAACCTATATTGTATATTCTTGCAGGATGAAGGGTATTTTACTCTTCGTGACTTGAAAGGAAGCAAACTTTCTGGCAGTGTTTTTAATATCTTGTTTAATCTTAACAAGTTTATGGCTTATGAAAGTCGTGATCCATTCCTCATTCGTCAGGTATCGTACCCCTCTTCGCTATAAGTCTATAACAATAGCAAATGCAAACCAAAATTTTTTTTATTTAAAAAAGAACAGTAAAACTTCATTTATAAACAGGAACGTGAGAATCCTACATTGACGGAATGGGACCGGTTCGCACATAGGGAGTACATTAGGCTTTCAATGGAGGAAGATGCTGAAGATGCCTCTAATGGTAGTGCAGATGTATGGGATGAATCTCTTGAAGCCCCCTTCTAGTTACTAATTGAGGTATTTTATGGTATCAAAGTATTATATTTTAATCAAATCCCCATCGGTAACCAATCATGCTTAAAATCATCTTTTACCACAGACTAGTGTAAACATTCTTTAATTAAGCCGTGGGGGTGATGGGCTCCCAACAGAAGGCTGCAAAGTTTTTTGACCTGTCACCAACTCTGATCAAAGCCGAAATCACACTATAAATCTGCTCTTATCAACAGCTAAAAACTCTGATCTCCAGCTGTGAAAAGTGTTTACCAGTTTCGAAGGTCAAGTCACTCAGATTCTCAGGTGATATTGTTAGAAGCACTTGTGTGCTTGAAACATTTTGCTTTTAATCAGTCTTGAGAAACTGCTGTAATTTCTTTTAAAAAATTTGTTATGTTCATATCATCTTCAGAAAATATGTGCAGCAAGTAACATTTTCTAAATGGCATAGGCTGGTTGGTGAGGTTACTAGTTATGTATAATTCAACTGTGTCTTTGATGTAGTTGTAACCTTTTAATTTTCAACCCCTTGGACATATTTGTTTTGCTTCTGTTTTTGAGTTGGTGGTTGACTTTTTAAGTTTTTTCTTTAGCAAAATCTAACAGTGTGTTTGTTCTATATTTTATTGTCTTAAAAATATTATAAAAAAAATTACTTCTTATCATTGAAATCATGTTAGATTATGCACATATATTGTCTACACATATATCATTTTCTTCTACAATTAAGTCTTTAGCAAAATCAACAATTTGTAATTTTTTCTACTCAAATCTTTATTTTGTTATTTGTGGATTCCTCTTGGTTTGTTGGATCAAGCTTTAAACTTTAGAACTACTGCTCTAAGAACACCCTTTTTTATTAAATAAAACAATTCTTTTAGTTTTTTCTTAAATGTGTTAACTAGCTTTTGATATAAATATTCAGTTAGTTGTTCGATAGAATTGCTTCCAAGATCACAACTTCAGTTGTGTCACTACAAAATTCAGAATGAGCTAATCAAATATAATATATTATAGCCAAAAGAATTATCATTGGACCCACTTTTATTGAATAATACTAATTAAACTGGCCAATCGCAATGTTTTGTAATTAACCTTTTGCGGGTGTAGGTCGAATTTGTTCTACTCAAAAGTCTAACCCACCACTAAAAAGGTAGCGATTATATGCTTATTCTGATGGTCTATATTCTAGTGGTATTAATGTCTCTCATGAAAGTAGTGTGTTTAAGCTTTTGTAAGTCGAAGGTTAATTTATTATTAGGAGTAAAAACACTACAAAAGTAGTTATTATATGCTTATTTTGGGTCTATAGTTTACGTGTTGTTGATTGTCTCTCATACAAATGATGTATGTTTAAGTTTTTGTGAATGTAAGGTTAAGTGATAATTAGGAGTAAAAAATTATAAAAAATATAGTTATTTCTTGAGTAATTATTTTTGATTTGGTTTTAAATAAAATATTTGTAATGTATATAGACAGACAAAAATAATATAAAATTAATGTATTTTGATACCTCTCAAGCAATCAGCCTGTCTAATTTTATGAGAAAATGGCTAAATGCAACCCATATTACTTGTTATAGTTTTCTAATTGATTGGGTTGATTTCTACTTTTTTGAATCAAGGGTCATGTGCTCGTATTCAAAGATTATACACGGTACACCTGTGTATAAGACTTGTACACTCGTATACAAGGTTAAAAACTTAGGGGGTGTTTGGTTTGAAAGAATGAAATGCAATTGAGAAACTAGTATAATTTTCAAGTAAAATTATGTTTGAGTGGGTAATGATATGTAAAACCCAAGGGAATGTTTCACCTCAAATTCCCTTGGTTGTGGGATTTCAAATTCCCTCTCGAAGGATTTCGAAATCCCACAATCAAGAGAATTTGAGGTGAAACATTCCATTAGGTTTACTTTTAATTGCTCACTCAAATACGATTTTACTTGAAAATTATACTAGTTTCTTATTTCCATTCTATTCCATTTTATTCATTCCAACTAAACGCCCCCTTAAGATGGTGGGATGTTACACGTAAAAAGAAGAGATGTGCAATTAGATAAAAATAATGAGAGATATACATTTGCCATAATCTTCAACGCATATCTTATGTAACATGTTTTTATATAATATTTTTATACTAGGACTTTAGATGTAGTTATAAGTAAATTTATAAACAATAAACATGTCTATATCATGACGGGGCAGTAGAAGGCTTATGGATCGTGAACTTTTTTTCCCGGAGAAGAAGCAATGACGGTATCTGGGGAATAAGAATCGGCAAATTCTATGCCAGCAGCTGCGGTAATACAGAGGATGCAAGCGTTATCAGGAATGATTGAGCGTAAAGCATCTGTAGGTGGCTTTTCAAGTCCGCCGTCAAATCCTAGGGCTCAGCTCTTGACATGCAATGGAAACTACCAAGCTGGAGTACGGTAGTGGTAGAGAGAATTTACGGTGGAATGGTGAAATGTATAGAGATCGGAAAGAACACCAACGGCGAAAGTACTCTGCTGGCCGGAAACTGACACTGAGACGATGGTAAGAGATGAATACTACCATATGTAAGTTTAGGTGCATGGTACACATTGGTATTTCAGTGCATTTCGCCTTCTGAATCAGAATAAATGTTTTTGAACCTTCTCCCATCAAAAACTAGTTTTAACTTTTATTGAGTTAAACTATATCCCAAAAAGTTCCTAACTAGAAAAAAAACCTGTTTATACACATATGATATTAGTTTATGTTTTGTTTTGCCAAATGTAGGTTTATGGAGATTTGAGAGAAGACTAGAAATGTTATGAGTTGTATATTCACAACAAGAAAACCACGACCCGATCCTTACATGAAATTTACAGATCTGAGTTTAGCATAAATGAGTTCAAGTCACTTTTAGGTTGAACCCGCCAACCTATTTAGCTAGGCGGATCGTGTTTAAGTCAACGCGACTCATTTAATCACTTTATTATTTGTTTTATTTTTAATATATGTTTTTGTGTCATATATTAAAAATTTTGGGTCTTTTATTTCAAAATCTAAAACTAAAATAAGGAATTGAAATAAGATTTCATATATATAATACAATTGTTTTATTTCATTTGTATTTTTTGCTACAAAAGAGATAAAGTATTAATATGTGAAAAATACAAAAAAACATTTTAAAAAATCAGGTCAAACGAGTGATGTTTGTGACAACCCTCAAATTTTCGTGCCGTGTTCTCATTCACACATCAGACATAATTTTGGGTTGGTGTCGGGTTGGACACGCCAACTCGTAACACGACCCATTTAGCTTTGCTAATTTTTTCATCAACTTATACAAAGATGAAATATTAATTTTAAATTATTTTAATAAAATAATAAAAATAATTCTTAATTATTTGTTACAGATATTTCAGACTCTATATGAATTTTTGCGGTATTAAGTTTTCTATATTTATTAACCCTTCTATGATATAACATAACAGTAATCAAAATAAACGTAAAATAATTATATAACCACCAACTTCATTGTTTCCAACAACGGCTTGAACCATTAAAACCTTAGAACCCTAATACAAATCGATAACTCTGGTAACTCAAACTCGCCGGAAACAATGGTGTCAACGGTGGTCGCTGTCGTGTGAATTGTGATTGAAGAAAGTGAAGTTTATTTATTGCCTGAATTTAGTCCCTCAACATCTACTACTTGACATTTCAATCGTATTGTTTTTGGAAGATTTTAACCCAAAAGGGACATCAAATACCCTCAATACCTTATTCCCTTCACCATTGCTCCATATGACCATAAGTTTATTCTGTTGTTTCAATCGTATTGCTTTCAGAAAGTTTCAACCCAAAAGGGATTCTTCTTATTTCTAGTATCGTCAACAAGGTATGATCGTCTTAAGCTTTTCGTGGTATCGATCGTTGTTGAAATTTGCGCTCATCATTTGAAATTTGATTTGATTTTTGTTTTCGTTTTATGAATTTTAGAATTAGTGATTGTTTAGAAGTTTAATTTTGGGTGTGATTTATCTATAAAAAACACAATAATCCATTTGCGCAAGTGGCGAATCTGCAAGTAAAATTATTAACTATCAACTATCAACTGCCAGTTGTTAAGTTTTGAGAGTTTGAAAGGTAAGTAAAATTGATGACTTAAATCAGGAACTTTGCATAGTGTATTGTGATCTGATAAATTGTGCAAGTGTTAGCATGGAGTGTCAGTATGCTAAACTAGGATATCTTTATCTTGGGGTGTTGATTAATTTTGCACCAGTGACTTGTGGTGTGTAAGTTCTTACTGAATGTTTCCTGGGCAGGCAACTTACTAGTGATCCAAGTTTGTATTAGTCTTAACAGAGTCGGGACCTTATACTGTCGATCTAAATATATCTGCTAAAGAGAAGATGAAGGTGGTAGGGTTGGTTAGTGGTGGCAAAGACAGCTGCTTTGCCATGATGAAGTGCCTCCAGTATGGCCATGAGGTAAGATTGATTCACCAGCACTCAATGTCTACGTGAATGGTGTATTTAGTGATGTCTAATTATCTATGTTGTTAACTTGTTATGACTTATGAGCATTTATGGACTATTGGACTGGTCATTTTAATTATGTGATGTTTGTATTGTAGGTTGTTGCATTGGCGAACTTATTGCCTGTCAATGATTCTGTGGATGAGCTTGATAGTTACATGTATCAAACTGTAAGCCATTCTCTAATAGAATAACAATCATGATTAATGATAATTAAGGTTCTAAAGTAGTTGAATTTCTGCCTCTCTGGTAGCACCGTAGTAGTGTGCAATACGTTTAGACATGGTAATTGGGTGCCCATAGGCAACTTAATCACGAGAAGTCATGGGTTGGGTTAAATTGCTCACAATTAAAATATTCAGTATGGAATAATTTGTACCACTTGGTTATAATTATGTGTAATTGGGTGCCCAAGTTTCAATGTTAAGGTTATTTATTTTTTAAAAAAATAACATACCTTTATACGTTACAAGTCTATAAAATTGTAGTATTGCATTCTGCAGTATGTGACGCAAATAAAAGCATTCATATTATATCTTGAAATTTATATTCCGGTAGTTGAAAGATCTTTCGAATTTATCTAGTATTGCCTAGTGGCCCTAGCCTAAAAGTTCAAATTCAAACTTCTTTTAATAAGTAACATTGTCACCGACATTGTTGTATCAAGAATTCAAGATGAACAGTCCCATTTGTATCTGAACAAATTTACAGCATACTTATTAAGCGAAGCAAAAAATACACTCAAGTTTTAAAAGTATTCAGTATACATATATATTGTGTAGTTTTATTCAATTAATGAAGCCTTCAACTTGGTATGGATAAAGCTAGTTTTACTAATTTAGATTAGTAAGGCTTTATAAAGTTATAAAAGTAAGTATTATCGGGCAGCCTGTGGGAAATCATGGGCCGATAGCCCAGTACAAAAAAAAAGTTTTTTGCTTTTTCACATCTACTCGACATAAAATTATATGCTATTTCAGGAAAAAGGCATAAATGTATAGCAAACTGTAATATTCGCATAATCTTCTCAGAGGTAGTAAACATAGTCAATCATATTATTGTTATGTGCTTAGCTAATTACGTTGTGTTTACATTGCTTGATATGTACCAGGTTGGTCATCAGATTGTTGTCAGTTATGCAAATTGCATGGGGTTGCCTTTGTTTAGACGAAAGATACAAGGATGCACCAGGCAAGCTATTTAATCTGCACATCTTTGGCAGAGTTTTTCTGGATGTTCTTTTTATTTCAAGAAAACTGTATGCTTTCAGAGCATTACCTGACATTTTTTTTCTTTCTGAAATACGTTATTTGCATTTTCATCTTTTACGTATAACAATTTAATTAATTTGATGGTTGGTATTCATTATGGTCATCGGTTACAAAAGAGTGCTTTTTCTCGCCTGGATGTTACTTCTATGGTATTGTCTAGGTGGACAAATGGCTTGCTAATATTTTTGTTACTTTCAAACGATTGTAAAATTAATTCATTATTTTCTTTTTGGCCATATGGCTTATAAAATAATTAAATTTTTAGGCGCCATGATTTAAGCTACAACAAGACTCCAGGTGATGAAGTGGAAGACATGTTTATTTTGTTAAAAGAAGTAAGAAAGCAGATACCATCTATCACAGCCGTCTCATCTGGGGCAATTGCTTCTGATTATCAGAGATTACGAGTAGAGAATGTTTGTTCAAGACTAGGGCTGATTTCTCTAGCATATTTATGGAAGTTGGATCAATCATTGCTCCTACAACAAATGGTAATTTAATGTTATATTATATTTGATGGTAATCTCTTAAAGTGTTCATTACCTCTACTAAACCTTCCTATGTTTTCTTTGTGGGCATAACCAGATTGAATCTGGGATTGTTGCTATCACAGTGAAGGTATAATCCTTTGATTCTTTACTCATATTACGTTCTTGTTAATGGGGTAATGTATGTAAGTATCTTACTCTTTTTAATGTCTTCTTAATTTGATTCCAACTATAAACTTTTAGGTGGCAGCTATTGGCTTAGATCCTTCAAAGCACTTGGGAAAAGAACTGTCCCACCTATGGCCACACCTTCTTAAGTTAAATGAGTATGTTATTACCATAATGCTCCCATAAAGGAGTTTTGTATCTCCCTATTAATCAACTTTTAGAATTATAATTATCTTATTGGCAGATTATATGGAAGTAATATATGTGGTGAAGGTGGAGAATACGAAACATTAACACTTGATTGCCCACTCTTTAAAGTAAGTATTGGCAGGCCATTTTGTTCATTTTTTGGTCTCGGTGAAAATTGTTGCATTATCAATAATGCTGTTTTTTAGCGACTTGTAATATTTTTCTGCCTTTCTGTTCATGTTTGTGTTTTCACCTTTGATTTATTCCAGTATGCCCGAATTGTTCTAGATGAATTTCAACTTGTACTTCATGATTCAAATTCCATAGCTCCTGTGGGAATCCTTCACCCTTTGGCATTCCATTGTGAAGATAAATTACAATCTGGTTCTTTAAGTGACATTAACAGAAATAATGGTTTCTGTCTGGAGAATATGGGATCTGTAATTGAAGTACAAACCGAATCTATAGAAATAGTGGAAGAGAAATCCCAGTCATCTGATGTTCCCTTAGATTTGGCTCAACTTGAAAACCGTAAACCTCGTATTTCAAAAACTAAAAAAGACGATACTTTCTCCATATCTTGCTGGCTGCAGGACGACTCTAAAATTTCAGTAGGTGAGTTATAGCGATAATTCAAAGATGCTTGATTAATTTCCTTATCTTTAAACTTTTGTTTTAGTTTGTATGTTCATTCTTTTTCTGCCATGTCAGGTCTGCAGGAAGATTTGAAGATCATATTGATGAAAATAGAATTACAACTTACTGAGCTCGGTTTTTCTTGGGAAAATGTAGTTTACATTCATTTGTACATCTCAGATATGAATATGTTTGCTATTGCAAATGAAACATATGTGAATTTTATAACTCAAGATAAATGTCGTTTTGGCGTTCCATCCCGCAGTACAATTGAGCTTCCTCTTTTACAAGTTGGCCTCGGAAATGCTTATGTGGAAGTATTGGTAGCAAATGATCAGAGTAAAAAAGTACTTCATGTGCAAAGCATCTCTTCATGGGCCCCTAGTTGTATTGGCCCATATAGCCAGGTAAAATGTCTACAACACCCTTCAATGGTGACATATTTAACTCTTTGGGAAGCTCTTTATTTGTCATGATCTGTTATTTTGTAGGCAACTTTGCATAAAGAGATACTTCACATGGCGGGCCAGTTGGGCCTTGACCCTCCTACCATGGCACTATGTGACGGAGGGGCCGTTTCTGAACTAGAACAAGCCCTGATAAACAGCGAAGCCATTGCAAAAGCATTCAATTGTTCAATAAGTACATCAGCCATACTTTTTGTCATTTATTGTTCAACGTCTACCTCAACATTGGATAGAATCAGTTTGCAAGAAAAACATAATGAGATTCTTAATCAAAATAAGCTACGCAACTTAAAACATAACCACCTTTCTGGAGTAATAAATCCTGTTTTCTTGTATGTGCTTGTCCCTGATCTGCCAAAAAGGTACTTAAAAAAATATTTTTGCCTCCAAGTTTCTAGAACTTATAAACTGGATGATAAAATTAACGTTGATATTCTCATTTGGTTGTGACTTTGTAGAGCTTTTGTTGAGGTGAAGCCCATACTCTTTGTTGAGGATAACACCGACTCCGAGGAAGTTGTCAATGATCATGCTATGTCTGACCTAATATCTAAAGTGAATCTATTTGATTCATGTTTTAAACCAGAAAAATGGCATGATGAATGCCTTCAAAAGTGTGTTGTTAATGGCAGAATATGTGCAGTCATTTTATCCATTACAACAGAAATTGCTGACAAGATCTGTTCTAATGTATACACATCCACAAATCTTAGTGATAACCATATTATCACTGCCGAGGAGAAAATGGAAAATGTTGCAAAATTTTGCGTATATCTTCTTGATAAAGTCCTTTCACAAAACAACTTCTCTTGGGACGATGTAATGGTTAGTTTCTTTTGCCACATAGGAATACATGTATGTAGACACATACACACACACACATATAATACGCGTATATATATGTCTGTCTCATAATGTTACACTATCTTTTGATGCAATTCTTAAACATTTCTCTTTTGATTTGCAGAATCTGAGAATTTACTTCTCTGCGATTTCCAACATCTCCCATGAAACGTTATCACTCATCTTCCAAAGCAATTTTGATGAATTTAGTGAAAAGACGAAAAATATTGAGGCTTGTGCAGAGCCTATTTACAACATTGTACCGGTGATCGGGGTAGGGAGTTCTGCTACTTCCATGGATGATCTAATTACCTGTGAGTTATTTGCAAGAAAATCTTGACATACCCCAATCAATTTTCTTTTATTTCTAAAGAAAACCGAGATTTATAGCTGCTATGAGGGTTTAAATATGTGGAAGTTCACATTTTTATTACCACTTCAAGTGATGTAGTAATGTGTGTTTTTATGCCTTGAAACATATGCTATGAATACCTAAAGATATGATCTCTAGAGTACTTGTTTATTTGGTGAATGTTTCATGTAATGAATCAATTTATTTATAGTAATCCAACAACAATCTTCTAGTGCAAGTGTTCTAAATTAGCGTTACACTTTTCATCTTGTTTTGTAATCATAACATTTTTGATATGTAGCGACATAAAGTAAGCGTGAATCTTTGTCTATCCATGCTTACTATAAACATGAGTCTCGTACAGTCTACCAACATAATTAATCATACTTAAGACGTCAATATGAACACCATTACTTAGGCTAGCAGTCCATAATCTAGATCAAAGTGGGGTTTTGTGAAATGATAGTACATTGGTCTACTATATGTATATCCTAACTATTGCATCACAACAACAAAAGAAACATACCTGATAAATATTTCACTCGAAGGGATAAACACATATCATAGCGAGATAAAGATGTTGCTCTTGGAGAGATCTCCATCTCATGAAAACTTATTCCTAAAAGGCAACATAAAAAAACTCGAAAAGATAACATAAAAGGAAAAAAATATTATAACGAGAATGGAAGTCTATAAAACGCATCTAAAACTGTTCATCTCACTATATCAATAGTTACGATTAAGATGATAACATTCGTTAATAAGGAGTTACATATGGGTGAAAGAGTAAAAATGATAATCAACTATCATTGTTTGTCTTTTGTGTTTAAATATAGTTTTGTTCATTTTATTAATTCAAATAACTTTTTGTACATTATGATTTTTAAAAAAATATATACCATAAAATTAAACCCGAGATCTTTAATTTGAAAACAAGTCTAGTAGGGTTAACTGAAAATAGCAAACTTGCATTTTAAACCCTCGACCACAAACAACCTCTTATATTTCTAAGGATTATTGTACACATGCATTATATACACGTCAACAAAATAAATTATTGTTATTTCATACGATAGTTCAGTGATAAAAGTTAAAAGTTAAAGATTTCTTAAAAAATCAATATTCAAATTCTGACATAAAATATCTTAACAATTGGTCTAGTTTTAGAATAGAACTAGGCTAGTAAAGACATAAAAGGAATAGGAGAAATTGGATCGTAAATGTAGCAGGGTTGTACTACCTTTAACCTCTGTAAAAACTAAAAACTCCATTGAACCCAATAATATTCTGCTTCACTGTTTTGTCCATTTATTTATTAATCCAAAGCCAAAAGGGGACACACACACTCACAGTCTCAGAGAGAAAGAGATCTGAGCCTCGTGAGTTGCTTTTTTAACACCACCACGAAGACGACGATGATTCACCACATCAACAACATCTTATGAAGCCTCTCATCTCTCAAAACTCACAACTTCCACCAACTCTTTCATCCATTCAGGTACTATCTATCTTCTTCCTTTTCAAATCACAGATTAAGTTGAACAAAACAAGTTTTTATTACTTCTCCATTATCATTCTTCTTATCTGCTTCTTTGAATTCCAACTTAGTAAAAGGAAATAACGCTGCAATAAGCTCAAATAGCCACGTGGATCTGTAGTCTTCATCGAGTCCTGAACATCTCGATGTTATAATTTAGTTTAAACTTGTTTAATTTCTGTTTTCAGATTTGGGGGAATTGATGTAGCTTAGAACATATTAGAGAGATTACGAGCAGTAGTTGAAGAGATCACAAATTTAGGGGTTTTGCCCAATGTGGAGCAAAATTAGGTTTCGCGATTTGGGGATTTTGAATTTATAATGGTGTATGGGAAATTGGTGAGTCCTTTATATATTTAAAATTGAATTGCTAAGAATATAGAGAATAAATGGAAGATTGGTCCAAGTATTCGCATAGTCCTGCTCATCTAGCTGTTGCTCAACGGGACCATGCTGCGCTTAAGAAACTTATTGCCTCCCTTCCACGGTTAGCTAAAGCTGGTGCGGTTAACACCGAGGCTGAATCGGTAGCTGCTGAGTTGGATGCTGATGCCTTTTCAGCTGTGATTGATCGTCGTGATGTTCCTGGAAGGGAAACGCCTCTTCATCTTGCGGTTCGTCTCAAGGATCCGATCTCTGCGGACATTTTAATGGCTGCTGGTGCAGATTGGAGTCTTCAGAATGAGAATGGATGGAGTGCTCTTCAAGAAGCTGTTTGTAATAGAGAGGAAAATATAGCCATGATTATTGCTCGCCATTACCAACCATTAGCATGGGCTAAGTGGTGTCGTAGGCTTCCTCGTATAGTAGCATCTGCTAACCGTATTCGTGATTTTTACATGGAAATAACTTTCCATTTTGAGAGCTCGGTTATTCCATTCATAGGAAGAATCGCCCCTTCGGATACCTACCGGATTTGGAAACGTGGTTCGAATCTACGGGCTGATATGACTCTAGCCGGATTTGATGGGTTCAGAATCCAACGGTCAGATCAAACTTTCATGTTTCTTGGAGATGGGTATACACGAGAAGATGGTAACGTGTGTTTACCTCCTGGTTCTTTGATTGTTCTTTCACATAAAGAAAAAGAAATAACAAATGCTTTAGAGGGTGCTGGTGCGCAACCTTCTGAAGCTGAAGTGGCTCATGAAGTTGCATTAATGTCTCAAACCAACATGTACAGGCCTGGGATTGATGTGACTCAAGCCGAGCTTGTTCCTCATTTGAATTGGAGAAGACAAGAGAGGACAGAGCTTGTGGGACCCTGGAAAAGTAAGGTGTATGATATGCTCCATGTGATGGTGAGTGTGAAATCAAGACGGGTTCCGGGTGCTATGACAGATGAGGAGCTTTTCTCCAATGAACATGGGGGAGTTGAAAATGGAGTTGAACATGATGAATATGATGATGTTTTGACACCTGAAGAAAAGAGGCAATTGAATTCTGCTCTTAAAATGGGGAACTCTGAAAACATATGTGAAGATGAAGAACAAATCCACCATGAAAACGGCGATTCGGGGTCGTTGGAAAACTCTGAATCCAACACTAAAGATAAGAAAAGCTGGTTCGGTTGGAACAAGAAGAGTTCAAAAGCCAATGATCCCGAAGATTCAAAGATTCTGAAAAAGTTTTCAAGACTTAATGAAACTCAAAAACCGCCATCTGAAACTTTAACAGAGGACAACAATGGCGAGTCTAAGAAAGGGAAAGATAAGAGTGTTAAAAAGAAAAAGAAAAAAGGATCAACAACAGATCTTAAGCATGAAAGCGAGTACAGAAAAGGGTTGAGACCTGTTCTTTGGTTAACGCCAGATTTCCCTTTGAAAACAGACGAGCTTGTGCCTTTACTTGACATCTTAGCCAATAAGGTGAAGGCCATAAGGAGATTAAGGGAGCTTCTAACCACTAAACTACCTACCGGTACATTCCCCGTTAAGGTACATTGTTTTCTTTTAAATATATTGTTTCATTTAGTTGTTGGCATTTTATATGTTTAGCAAAATATTGTCAAAATCAAGATGAAATAGATATCCGTTTGTGAGTGCAGATTGCGATTCCGATTGTGCCAACAATAAGAGTACTTGTAACATTTACAAAATTCGAGGAGCTACAAACTGCATCAGAAGAATTTTCAACACCACTTTCGAGCCCAGCTCATTTCCAAGATTCAAAATCTAAAGAACCCGAAGGGTCAACATCATGGATCTCATGGATGAAAGGGAACCGTGGTGACCAATCAAGTGACAGTGAGATTCGTAGTTTCAGAGATGAAACGGACCCGTTTAACATACCAGCAGATTACACATGGGTCGATGCCAATGAGAAGAAACGCAGGATGAAGGCCAAGAAAGCCAAGACCAGGAAACACAAGAAGAAATCCGCAGCCGCAGATAGAAGCACTGAAAATGGCGCAAGACCGATGAGTGAAGATATGGAGTGATTTGTTCTTCGATTCAGGTACGAGCTGGATAACATTTGTACGGTGAAATTCGATGTTAGGGTTCTTCAATTGATTGTTGTATGCAATCAATCTTCGTTTCTGGTGTTGATGGTTTGTTGCAGTAGTTTTGGTAGTTTTCTCAGGAACAGCTTCAACATGGTGTATTAATGTTTAAGTTATATATTATTGCTCTTCCATTTTGAATATTCTTTAGTAAAAATAGTCATTTCACATAAATTTAGTGGATTTTTTCTAAACTTTTGTTAGCTTCAGGAACCATACGTGTTATGATTTGACAAACAATGATACAAATGACTATAATTAACTCTATACAGATGTCTTATTATTATGTGAGTCTGTTTGCTCTTATGTTTTTATACATTGATGTTTCCATTGTTTTGTACACAAGGCAAGAGGAAACTTGAAGATACAACTCTTACATACACATCCTGAGGCTAAACTAAACGCCTATCATGAACCATATGATTGATGTATTAACCAAAGCTCGCTACACTGACCCATGAGTTTTCACCAAAACCGATCCTTGTTAACGCTCAAGTACCCTGCCATCACCTTTCCACCCGTATTTCTCATTCCGTCTATGAGAAAACACCATGTAGAACCTAAGGCTCCGATAAAGAAGTCAGCTTCAGTAGCCATCAAGAAGTTTACAAGCGGATAATTGGTGCTCATTTCTCTACCTAGGCTCGCTTCATATACTGCCATTGTTTTGTTTCCCACTTGTCGTCTCACATTCGAGTAGTAAAACTTCCAGTTTGCATATAGCTTTGTTTTATCAATCACTTCTTGCATCTCGGTTGACAGCCAAATTCGCTTCAGATGAGGGAAACGGTTCCTGATCCGGTTGGCAAGACGCATATACTCTTCAAACTGAACCACCTTCATTTCACATGCTTTGTCTCCCATCCTTACGTGCACACTTAGCAACGGCCTTGGTGTCCATGGTTCGTGATTTGACCACACATATTCTTCAATCGCAGATCTGGACTCTTTCATACTTCCCTGAAACGCTTAGTTATACGTCCATAATAACGTTAGATACAGTCGAGTTTTAGTCTTCGCAATAAAGGGTACAATGGTAATTCAACAAACCTCGAGGTGGCCTGAAATACTTGAATGAACTAACTCTGCAGCTTCCCATCCAAACGCGGAGTGTCGAGCTACGTTCAGTAGACCACATGTGTACTCTGTTTGGAATCTCATAAGATAACGCAAAGCCTGATATACATGAGCAAAACTAATCATTAAAACGTCAAATGTTTCTTCAAAGATCAAGTCGAATCATGTGATTGATCTACCTACCTGTGCGCGCCACCATCTCCAGTCCATCCTCCGATGATAGCCGATTAAAGTACCGTTAACTTCTGTTGTTGGCTGCATGTAACTCCAAGGACTACCCCATACTCTGTAACAAAACTTTTCATTGAATCATTGGCGATAAATATGTTGCACAGAACGCAATATAAACTCATCATTTATCACGAATGTATAGCAGTTAAAGTTACTAAAATCAAATTACCGCGGTATTGAGCCAGTCCATATCTGCTTGGTTGTGTAGGTTTCTTTCACTGTAATAACTCCTCTCTCCCATGCTCCCTTATCGTTCATGAGTTCAAACGCGCGTTCCCTACATTCCTGTGATGTCTCGGGGAAAAAATAACATGACCAACTAGACCGCGATGCACCTAATGTGAAAATATACCAGAGTGAGATATTACTAAATACCCTGTGATGATATCTTCTATGTGTTTTTCTAAGTTTGTCTACCTTTACAACCATCATGGTCCGCCCGGTTATAGTAGTTTGTGACAAGTACCCGATTCTCGTTAATGGCGATTGCAAGAAGCCCAGACATCCCGGCAAACTGGGCTCCCATACCAAACCCGGGTATTCTCTCCCAATCTGTGACGAGAAACCTCACATTCGGGTCACTACAATTAATGGGATGTTGGTGCACCCATATATCGTGTTGCACTTTCCTTGTTAGCGGATAGTTTTCTTCGTCCGACCCTTTAACCTGTAAAGATAGTAAGTAGACATTAGATAAAATATGTCGTTTTAGAGTATTTGATTAGGTTTACTTTGTAATTCTTCTTCTTCTATTCGTATATACAGTTGATTAATAATACATACAATACGTACCCAAGGAGGGTAAGCACCTTTGGAGACGGGTTGATGACCATTATACCCTTGCTGCTCATCTTTTGCTGATAAAGGGTAGTTATTCAAGAAGCCTTTCCACATTGTCCATGGTGGTAATTTCCCATCTTCGGTACGTTTATCTAGAATCCGATTGGCCTCATTCGTCGCCTTACAGTTATCCAAGTGAGGAGGGCTAGGCACCACAGACCCGTCGCTTAGTATATGTTGTGGAAACATACCTTCACCGGTGTTTGACTTGTTTAGCATTGCGCTCCAAGCCGAGTGGATCGAGTTGACCCGGTTGTTTACTTGAACCTCCAACAAGTTCTGTGATATCACCATTCTTTCTAGTGCTTCGGGTCTCGAATCACATTCTCGACTCGTAAATGCATCTAGAAAATCATCCCAATTCGTGGAACAATGTTAAGGATATGATTCTAAATATGCCATACAAGCATACAACTTTATCTTCGGTTTATGTAACAAATAAAGTGGGGTTCATTTGATAGAGACTTTCCTTTTTAGAAATTTTTTTTTGAGTTAAAACCTAATATGATGTAATTTGATATAACGCAGGAAAAAGAATTTGCAGTTGAAAAAATAAAATAAAAGGTAGATATTCGGATATGAATTTATGATATGTGGATGTCATTTTAAAGAATAAATGTTTTCCTCGAAATTTGTGATTGTACGGAGGACACACAAAAAGAGTTAAAAGATTTTTAAGTAATCGCTATATGCAAATTGCAAAGCCTAGCTCACAAGACAATATACTTGTACAAAAGTTACTTCAATTCATATAATTCTTGTGACTAAAACGATTCATTGCATCGGTTTTACGGGTCAAATATATAATTTTATTTAATTTAAGGTTTATATTTTTGGGAGTTGTGATTCTAAAATTATTTCCCTAACACCCAAAAAACTGAAAACAGTTTCTGATATCTAAAACAAACAATTATAAGAAAACCATAAAACCAAGATAAAACAATTATAACAAACAAATATATACCAGATTATCCGATCAATGAAGATCAAGATGAAACAAACAATTATAAGAAAACCATAAAACCACCTCTAATTGATTATGTAATTTATAATTTTAATTGTTTAAAAGATATTTGAGTAAATTATGACTTTACTATTTTACTTAATTATACATTTTTATATTAATCCCGTCATTCATGACAGTGGAAAATTGTGATATATATAACTTCTACTAGTTTAGTGTACGTAACTCATAGTTTTACATATGTAATTCATAATTTCATAATTTCATATACATAACATATGTTTTCCGTAGTTTACGTGGTTATCTCATATGTGTGTTTAAATATATTTCCAGAACATGGATTATAATTTATAGTATATTATTATATCTTTTTGAAAAGAAAATGACTAGTCCAGAAGGTAGTGCCAACTTTACTTTGCTTCAATCACACACCCTTGAGGGCTAAGAACTACTCATTTGTACATATTTGACTAATCAAATTAATGCTTATCTTTCAACTAATTATGATTCATAAGTGTCATAATCTATCTTAACAAATACTCCACCTACTTTTTCATAAAATTGATACAAACCAGGAATCTATTCATCAATCATCAATATATAAACACATCCATCCAAGAACCCAAATTAAAATATTTTTAAACATATAATTAGCATAATTATTATAATTAAGGGGGAAAGAGAGTAAAACTTACTGAGAAAATAGGAATTGGAATTGGAGGAAAACTGAAATGAAGCAAAAGAAGTGAGGGCAGCAAGAAAGAGTGAAGTTAGGCATACTCCACATAGAAATCCGATCACACATATTTGGCATGAAAATGAATTTCCCAATTGAATAGCCTTCAATGACACCATTTTCTCCAAAGATTTTCCATTATTCTCCATTTTATCTGCAAAATAAACCACATAAATTCTATCATCTCATCTAAATTGAAAGTATATAAATATATATCTTTAAATTTTATTAGATAACAGATGGGGTTATATTTATCAGAAAAAAGAAAATATTCTATTAATAAAAATAAGGGATTTTTTGTGTATATTTTCAGGCATTATATTGCAAAACTTCATATATTAGCGGAAAAAAGATAACAAAGATTAGAGATTTTTTTTTCTAGATTTGTAATTAGAAGTTTAAATTACGGAGTTTTTTTTGTGTTTTTTTAAATATATATATTTTGGAAGAAAATATTATTGGATGTGCATTCGCCAAAAGAAATTAGCAAAATATCAGCTTGTGGAGTTGGAGGAGTAAAAGATGTTGAGAAATATGCAATCATAATACAGGAAAAAAAATATTGGTGGTTATATTTCAACAAACAAAAAATATAATAATTCGAATTCATATAAAAAAACAATGTTTTTTGAAAATTTCAATCAAAATAATAGGCAAGAGATATTGGAATCATACGTTCAGAAACACAGAACAACAAATCAAATGGCTTATAACAGATAAAAGAGTAAAAAATGCCTTCTTTTTTTTTCTTAATTCTTCATCTTTCTTTCTAAAATCAAAACATTGGAAATTTACAAGAACTTATGAATTTGAACCAGCAAGAACTCATCAAAATGCAATCTTTCCTCCAATTATGCTTCTAAATTAGCCAAAAACTTATGCAGAATTGAAATAAGAAAATTGTAAGAAGTCATTTACATACATATATGTGTGTGTGTGTGTGTGTGTGTGTGGGATGGTGAGTAGAGATTTACCACATATAGGTTCTTCTGAATTGAAGCATGTATCATCAGCCTTATGCTTCTCTCTGTGTATCACTTATCTATATATGTCAATATGTGTATGTATATGTATATGTATATGTATATGTATGTGCAGAGCAGAGTCTGGTGTATGGAGGAAGAAAGGATTAGGTGTTGTCATGTGTAGGTAAGAGAATATGTTCTTCAATGGCAATGTGGGGCCCTTTTTTTATCTTTACACTCTAACATCACATTCACAACTTGATTTTTATTTTTTAGGCTTCCTTTACAACCCCAAAGGATCAAATGGTAAAAACACTAGCAATATTTTTTTGTTTGATTCAATAATATGTCATTTTATTAATTATTTTCTATTTTCTTATGACATTTTCAATTCTGCTATATCTTTGGCTCTTTGCTTTGAAAGAATCAAAAGTTGTGTGGTTCTCATGTAGGTAGGCACTTGTAAGTTGTGCATTAAAACTTGTAAATTTCTTTTAAGGTAAATAACTAACCGAAAAAACTGTGTATAAAATTAGTTAGTCGTGAAGTACATTGTAATTAAACATGTGTTGGTCTGTTTGATTGTTTTTATTAATGAAAGAAATAAATAATTATTATTTACATTAAAAGTAATGTGCTAAATATCTGGTTTAATAATCTTGAACTGGTATTTGATTCTAATTGAATTATTTTTCGCAAGTCAAGTTAGAGGTATAAAATAAGCATATAATATGATTATAAATTATCGCGCTTTTTAATGTTTTAATTAAAAAACGGGGGGTGATGTTACGGGTTGACCCCTATGATACTGTGTTTCACTTAGTATAAAGAATTCAAAACTTATACCCCTAAATGTAAGATGATTATAAATTAAATTGTTAGTTTGAATAGATAATAAAGAAAGTTAATATAATATTGTGTAAGATATATTGCGTGCACGTTATATAAAATTATAAGGTTTATGGTCGTTTAGATGGATGTTTGGTGACATACATAGATAGTTTATATAAAATACAAATGCACTTATAAATTAGTATACAAGCACCAGTCAAATGGCATGTTTAACAAATAAAATGCATTCTTCATAAATAAAAATGGTGAAATAGGATTTCATAGAGAGGTGTTTGGTGACACACATAAGTACATCTAGGTAATTATAATATAAATTACCCTTTTATATTAGATTTCGTCATGCATCTACTACTACAAACCATATTGGACATCCATGAAGTTATAAATGCTGGATTTCATTATCTTTAATAAATATTTTTAAATACATATTATCATCAAACTTGTCATAAAAGTCTTTAAATTACTAGTCTAATATTTATTTTGTACAAACCATATTGGACATCCATGAAGTTATAAATGCTAGATTTCATTATCTTTAATAAATATTTTTAAATACATATTATCATCAAACTTGTCATAAAGGTCTTTAAATTATTAGTCTAATCTTTATTTTGCTAAAGTTTATGGTTTAAACTTATGTCATGAACAAGTTTGAAGTGGTTAGGACCACACTTTCTTCTAGTTAAAACACATCTATAAAGGTGTTAGATGTAATAGTGGCACAATAATAGCTAGGCTGATCTAACGCCCCTTGTCGCTAGGGAACACCGCCACACCCTTGTTGTACCTAGGTGGAAAGATAATGAACGTGACGGATGTTATAATGTGAAGGGTGGGTGATGTGAAACTATACCAGCTTTCTATACAGCTTAGAAAAATTAAAGATTAGGAGGAACGTGAAAGATGAATATTTTTCTAATTTATAGCTTATTTAAGGATGGAATGGGAAATCTAACTTTAACCTAACATGAAATAGAGAAATGTTAGAAATGCAAAAAACGACAACCCCCCAATGTAAAAATACCTGAACTACAAAAGCAATTTAAAAACTAAATATAGTTTTGGTATATAAAAGAACAATTTTCAAAGGACATTTGTTAGCACGTAATGTACTTCCTAATAAAACAAAAGGTATGCGATTGTGATGATTTTATCTATAATATATATACTGATGTGAAAGGAAAAAAATTAAAAAACAAAGGATGCACCATTGTCATAACTCATAAGCTCATTCTAGTAAATAATTCGTACGTATTCGGCAGTACATTGGGAACGAAATTAAATGGTACTCAAAAAGAAGCTTATTGGTACCTAAAGATTGTATTGACAAGTTTTAATGTCACTTGTTCGTGCGAATGATTCTCTGAGTGAGCCACTCAACTGACTGCAGTGGGTGCATTTAATGACACGTGTTAATACGCTAACTTCTTTAAGGTTCGTGACGGTCATCTTACTCTTGTGAACAAAATAATATATCCTAATGATGATTTTAACATATTATATTTTCTTTCTTTAGTTTCTTTGGTTCTTCCTTCTTTTTGTCATATATTTATAAGTTTAGATATACCATTTAAGATAACAATTCAAACATTCATTTACTCACTCCTAATTTTACGACACAACTTATTTGTATTAAGTTATTAACACATAATAGACAGAGCATGAACTATTATCTCAATAAAAACTATATCACTTTAACTTCATATAACTTGACTACCCTATAAATTTTGAGACAAGTCTTTTTCACTTTATATAAATAATAATAAATTTTTTTGTGCTTTTGAAATTTTCAAGTAATGTTTAATTATTATATAAAGCATTTGAGAAGAACATCAATGTAATTTTACTCAAATTTTAAGACACCTAAAACAACCTTTTAAGCACAAGGTACTTGTGTTTTATGCAATTGTTTCTAAATTACCCTATTAAATAAACTTCTCCTAATTAATACATTAATTAATGCATATTGATTATTTAACAAAATTAAGTATCATCTTATTTAAATAAATAAGTATATAACTACTAAATATTTACAGAGCTATAATAATAATAATAATAATAATAATAATAATAATAATAATAATAATAATAATAATAATAATAATAATAATAATAATATCCATTTATAATCAATGTTTATATCAGGTAAGTTGCATTATGATTTTCAAAAGAAACTCTGTGACACTCGTCGCATCGCGCGAGTCAACCCACTTGTTTAATAAAATAAAAAAAGCTAAAAAAACTGAAAAAAAAAATATAGTTATCAGTTATCAAACTACATCTAATTTAAAATATTACTTCTAATGATTTTTTGTTACTTTCAGAATTAAAGAATTTATTAAGAACATATTATAACTTAACTCTATCCCAAATGTCACTTCTTATCAACATATTATATGTGTTATAATCGAACCTTTACTTAACTCGATATTATCTACAGCCTTTGGAACATTTACGCATTTATGCATGATCTTCGTAAACCACACACGAATGCTCTGAAACGTTCTCCTATCCTTAAAAGGTACACTAATCATGGGCTTCACATTTGTCATGAGAGATGTTGTAAGACACGTCACCAAATCTAGGTATTGCGTATTCCTCGAACTGGCGTCTCAACAGCTTAAAAAAATAAACTAGAGCTTTAGGTCCACTCATTCTAATAGGCCACTAAAATAAATTTTATTGTATAGCTCATTCTCGATCTAAGCTCAAAATAAACTAAATTTAAAAAACAGAATGAATGAAAGAAAGAAGGAAACCTAGGTCGACAGGTCGTAGATCTTCATCACAGGCTATTGGTGAATTCCTATTTGGGGGCTGGAGTGGGGGGAGTTGAAAGGAAGAGACGAACAAAGCCAAATGGTTAAGATGAACAACCGCGCACCCATGACTCGCTTATGATTTTGCTTGCCCCAAACAAACCGAGCCACTCAAAACTTCAATTTCTTCACTGGAATCACGACTAAGACCCCCCCCCCCAATATTCATTTGCTTCTCTAATTTAATCCGGTGGAGTCACGATTTGCTTCTTTGATTTCGTTGCAATTAAGAAGCCTTTAAACTTTGATTTCATCTGGACATCTAGTGTAGTAACGGAATCACGATTAAGTACTAGGCTAAACGGGTTCTCTAATTGATTGATTCTCTTCCTAAATAAGATAAATTGCTTAATGTATTGCTAATTATTTTTCTTTAATTCTTTGTCCTAGGGACAAGTTGTTAATTGATAATTGTTCTAAATTTGTTTTAGTTTTGTATATGCTTCTTTTTATTTGATTTGCACATTGCTAATTGTTTATTTGTTTTAGCATTTTACTTGTTATAGTTTATTAGAATATAAAATGATTGAATCAATTAAGATTTGTTTTGAATTAACTTATTTAGAAATCATGAATCAACTAGTGCTTGTGCTTCAAAACATGAGAGTTTTTAAAAATAAAGTTTTAAAAGGCCTCCGATTTCATCTTCGCTTTAGGCCTCTAAAAACGTTGAGACGCCCCTGCCTCGAAGACAATTTAGTCGTGTAGTTCTTCAATGTCAATAAAACTTAACATATTACTCCCTTTAGTTTTGAGCTAAATACAGAGTTGAAGTTAACGTTGTTGAAGTAAATTAGCATCATAATTTGCTACTAGACTTATTATCTTCTTCCTCGTTGCAAGGTTGTTTTTATAACTTCAGTAAGTTTCCATACCATCTAGCCGATACAACAATGCAACAAACTAAACATATTAAAGATAGCTTTAGATTTTGTTATGAATAATTGAATAATTTATGAGTTGCATATTTCGTCGTTATTATCCTAATTTTTTAGTCTAGCTAGGTTTGATCTGCCTTAGAACCTACCACATGGGTTGCATGAAGCATGCATATATAAATTTATAGCTAGTTTTATGCATGTTTTGTAACATCACATAAAGCCACATTCTACTCTTGTTCATAAATAATGCGAAATGATCTCTAACTATTGGTCTACGATGTAAAATTAATTAAACATTAATCCTATTACTATAACAAAACCAGAGTTTATAGTTTACAACTTGATGTTAGTTTCTTTGAAATTTTATAGTATGAGCCTGTTATTCAATTGCATATGACTGTTAATGTTACATATTGACATATATAAATTACGATCACATTATTTGCCTGAATGCCCAAAGTACAAACTAGAAAAGTAATCTTAAAAGGAGGTTGCATTGATATGACAACACACCATTAGAAGACAAACATTGATAGGTGACACAAACCAAACATAAAAAAGCTGAATGAGACATTGAAACAGGGTACAATTGTTATTGCAGAATGTACAAGCTAATGAGCATGCTAGATAGTAGATACATGTGTTATATCTCATATTTCCTAATAAGCTACTAGATAATAATTGCTCAAAATTTCATGAACAAATCCAAAGTGGAATACAACTTTCAATGCCTAAGGTGCAAAAAATTAGACAATAATTACAACTCAAAGAACAAAATCAATTAAACGATTTAACAATCAAACAAAAGTTATTATATACATTGGCCCAATCTTCTCTCTTGGGCAAGTCTTGGACCCATTTGGTCATAAGTGATAAGCATGTATTTGTTTTCAGGTTATCAACATTTTTATTTTTCCACCAAAATTATTTTCACCCGTTTTATGGGAATTAATAATTATTAAAGTAATTTATTCATACTTTAATGGAAACCGTTTCTATTTGTGTTTATTAAAAAAATAGTTCACTACTCATTTCAGTAATTATAAATATATGCAGATTTATGATTCATATTTTTTTATTATCCAACCCGTGATACACGTGTTTCTACAAAAAGCGAAATACCATCGCTAGAGAAAGGAGGTTCCTCATATGACCAACATCCAACGTGAGAATATCGGAGATGAAAAATCAAAAGTAGTAGACAAGAGGGCGTATTAGACATGATAGTACGAATGTATGAGAGTGAATAAATCATACATTATGTATGCATAATGTCCGTTGTAATTATATGAGTCTTTTTCGTTTGTCTCTATAGATGGTTACACTATATGGATTGCTCTAATTGATAGGGTTGGAGCCGAATCGAAAAGACATGAATAAGACAATGAAATATATTTTACAAATAATTAAATTACTAATAAATATATTTTATAAATAATTAAAAAACATTTATGGTATTCAGAATCTCGATATATCTAGAATATTTAAAAAAACATTTTGGACGTGAATTTAAAAATACAAATATCCGAGATTTAGGATACCCAAATTTCCAGATAACTCGGTTGAATTTTCAATTCGGATAATCGGATTTACATCTTTTTAACTGCCCATAGATTTAGTACTAACTAATGGCAAATATGAAAAAGTCGAATTTTTCTATAAGATTGTTACTTCGGCATATGAAGCTAACTGTTCCTGGTGGATTACGTTAATCAAAACTGAATTTTATTTTATTTTTAAGATCCGTAACATTAAAAAGAAATATAAAATAGATTGCCTATAATGTTGATTAAAGAAGATTTATTAAAAAATTTATCACGGGAATTTTATTAAAAGATTTACATCAAATATAGTTTAAAAGAGTAAAGTTTAATTAAAAATATATGCATACAAATAAACTGACATATAACTTTTTAACTCCTCTACTTATACAAAGATTTACATTATCTAAATTTAGTTTACACTCTCTCTCTTTTAATGTGGACAACCCTAAACCTAAGTAAAATTTCGTTTTAACTTGTTTATATCACAGAGTTTAACCTTACGCTCTTTGATAAACACAAAACTAATATAAAATATAAAAAGTTAGGGCTATAAAATATGATACTAAAAAAGGCCCCATTAGAGCCTAATTCCCCAACGGTCACTTTTTTCAAACTCTTTCTTCCTTTAAGCACCCCCTTCTCCCTCACATCTCTATCTGCAACAAAATCAGCAGCTTCATTCAATTTATCATTTATCATATTCAACACTTTTAAAATCATGGGCTGCTTTTCTATATTCCCGTGCTTCACTTCCTCAAAGCATCAAAAGCTTCATAAATCTCCACACCCAATCACCTCTTCTTCTGCAGATCAGGTAATTTAATCCCATTTTAAAAGTTTCAATCTTGATCCAAATCTATGGTTGAAATGATAATCTGTTTCAGGGATGTAAGAACAATCATGAGACTGTTTTGATCAAGGTACCCACAGAAGAATCAACGAATATTCGATCCAAATTGAGGTAATTTTATGCTTTTGTTTTTATACAATGAACAGTTCGCTTGCTTGCTTTACTTTTCTTGTTATTAAACTTTTAGGGATGATAGTGAGGGTCAGGTGATCAATGATGGTGACAATAAGATCACCTCTGTTGTAGATTTAGATGCTGAGATTAACAAAGGTAATAAGGAGAAGAAAGTGAAGCAAGGGTGTGGGAAATTAGAAGCTCTTGTGCAACTTGAGATTGCAAAAGAGAGGGATGAAGTAAAGAAAAAGGAAAATGAAAGATTGGGAGTTCTTGAGCTAACTGAAAATGAAAGAAAGAAAGAAAAAGAAAATGATTCAGGGGTTCAAGATGAAATTGAGAATGATAACAAGATGGAGATGGTGGTACCAAAAGAAGAAGAAGAATGTTTTGGAGTTCATATGGAACTTAAGAATGAAGGTGATAAAGAGAAGGTAGTAAAAACAGAGGTTCAGAATCGAGCTGTCTCGGATTCTAGTGTTTCAAGCTACATATCTTATCCACCTATGCATAGGTACCGTAATAATGTAATCAATGAAGATGAAGATCAAGTGGTTATTCAAGAAGAATCATCCGAATCGTTGTTTTCTTTGTCGATTGATCAAAGGAGGCAATCGAAGCCTTGTCCTGTTGAAGTTGATGATAAAGAGGTCAACAGTCCCTTGAAATTAAGCACTTCACCCAAAATGATTGCAAAATCAGTCACATCTTGCCCCAATGAGGATGAATGCAATCAAAATATTGATTCTTTGTTGAATCCAATTGAGAATCTTGCTCAATGGAAGACAATGAAGGCAATGCCACCAGTATCCTCTTTGGATGTCCATCAAGAAAAAGAAAATTTGTATTTAGAACAAGAAGACATTGCTCTTCCAGTAAGTGAAGACCCTAGCTTTAAAGTCACTGATCTTAAGGGGAAAGTGAAAGACAATACTGCTGTAACTACGAGTCTTTCGAGCTGGTTGGTTGACCCCGAGAAGTCGACAGCAGTTAGCATCGAAGAAAGTCAATATTCTACTGGGAATTCATATGCATACTCTGATGGGGCAACTTCTTGGAAGAGCTTTGAAGATAGACCAATTTTAGGAGCTTGGACCATTGATGAAGTCAAACAGATATCTGCAAGATCATCTCCAAGAAAGTCGCCCTGTCGTAACCCTGATGAGACGCCGATCATAGGAACTGTTGGGAGTTACTGGAGTCATACCAACAAAGCCACAGATTCTTCAAGTTCTTGCACATCTCCATTTGGAATGTCTGCAAAATCCAGAAGGAACAGAGAGGTATGATGCACTTACTCATGTTTAGAGTTCATATATAAGATTTAATTGGTTAAATATCATTACCAAAACTATATTATTACAATAACAGCCTACATGTAATAATGTCATTTAGGAGGTTATATGCATTTGAATATAGTTCGACCTGTTCGACCCGTTTTTTTGTAAATAAGTTCAAATTTTACACCTCAATGATATTCAGTGAGGTTTTTAACTAAATGTGTTATTTGTTTTGTAGAATAAAGCTTTAAGCTGTCACTCTTCTCCCACTAAGAGGAGGTTGGAGAGAGCATTCAACAAGAGTGCTGTTTGAGTTAAGTTATAAAGCTGAGTCTGGGCAACTTCAAAAGTACAGTAATTTTTATCCTATTTTCAATATTTCTATCTTTTAGATCAAGTGAGTATGCTGATTGAATAAATGTGATGAAAGTGTTTTCATCTCCAGTCTTATTATATATTACCTTCTTTCATGCTTGTGAGTACTAGAAGTTGGTTTATTTTGGTGAATGAATATAGCTAAAGTTTCAATATTTGGGCCTGTAGTAGGTGTAAATTTAATGGGTGTAATTTTATTTTTTTGGAAAAAGTTGCATGCTTTTGTCTAAGTTCAGATTTGATCAATTGATAAACATGCACTTTTAGACTAATAAGTTCTTGTTGTGGATCATTTCTTCACCACACAGTGCAGTTGTTTTGTTGGTGAATGGTGGTGACTATTAATGGTGGTATAGTAACCTCTGCATTTAGTTTTGGTTACAATTTGTGAGACCAATGAATCAGTGATGTTCTACAAAATCCATGTCCTATAAACTGGACTAATCTCTTCGAGTATATATGTATTCAAATCTCTACAATCGATTTAAGAATCCTTAATCATTGCCCATATATATAAAGGCTATTTGGTTTGTTTGCAACAATATACCACAATGGTTTCGGTTCCAAAAGCTAATTAAGAATAATTTTCTTTGAGCAAAATACCGTGCACTTTTGACCTGATCCCAATTAGTCCTACTGCAAAAAGCTTCATCAAGAATCAATAATTGGTCATGAAGCTCAGAAATGCTAAATTCTGCTTTCTCATGTGGATTCGTAGTGCATAGTCACAAAATCAAATACAAAAGAGGACATTGTAAGTTTCAGAGAATGTGCATACAAATGTAGGTTCACTATAATGGAGTTTGTAATTGTAAACCATTTTCAAAGTTCTTGGTTACCACTCTTAAGTTTAGCTTCAAATGGAAGTAAACAATTGATGGTAAGAGGTTAACACAGAACATTCCAACTACAACAATTAGTTGTTTGTGATAGCAAATAATCAGTGACCAACTTACTTTTCTTTATTTGTTGACAAATACCATTTTGTAGGAACACAAGTTTAGATCACTTTTTCATATTTTTTTTTGTCTATCTTTATCTCACATGTATTATACAATAAAAATCCTATAATATAGGTGAGTAAAAAGATGAGACAGGAAAAATAAGACATCAATTCGAAGTCTCTTAGCACCGTAAGAGAATACAATTCAAGGAACAACTACACGAGCATTTCCTAAAATAATGAAGGTTTAAATTGAAAAAACACAACCATCAAGTGTAATCTTAACAAGTTAAGGGAGACAAACCTTAACATGACAAGAAAGTAATCAAGTTTTGAGTTGATCAGTTTAACTCAATTTATAAACAAAATGCATTTGGTTGACATGCCTATTTCGTTTAATAAACGAGTTTAGTCTAGAATCCACTAAATTAAATAGGCCATTTGTTTCAAAGTATAAAAATTAAAAAAATAGAACTTATAACTTCAGACCATCAACCCGTTTACAACTTTGTTATAACCGTTTTACAACTCATCACTATTTGAACCATTTAGATAGATGGGTTACACATATCATGTTCGGTTTACATGACGGATTATGATTTCAAGAGGAATAAATACGTAGGTTGTATTCAGGGTTCATCAACTTCATCCCTTCAACACAAGCCCGCTAACCCACAAACCCAACACGATTAACAACTCTGTTCAAGTGTCTACATTTATCATCAACAAAAAAAACCAGCTTTACAACAAACACAAGTAATTCCTAAACTTTATGGATGAATTCCTTAATCATCACAAACACTCACATCTTTCTGTTAATGAAAAGAGAGGGCATCATCATTATGAGAGATTATGTGCTAATACTAGCATGTATATTAAGCAAAAAAGCAGTCATTCACGAGTCCTGCCTCTACTTCTGTGACAAGAATCCTTTATAATGTTGAAAAAAAGCCAACATTTTAACATCCAATGAATGAAGCTAAGAAACAATTACTGATACTAGAAACTCAATAAGAGGTGTTTTCATGACTAACACCTTAAACCCGTGACCTTCAGATCACATAGCAACAACCTTACCGATGCTCAAAGGTTCGGACTTTTACCACATTCGAACGATTCACTAAAATGCAATAGACATCTGATCAGAGCATCTCAACTGAAAATACAAAATTTGATGAATCAACCAATTTACAGTGACCAAAATTCTAACTTTATCAACTTTGCAATCGAATTTCGATGAACATCTAGCAATTCAAGTTGAAACCATGCTTAATTTCACTACAATTTGATCGCAGATGTTGAAAATTATTGCATAGAGATCATATAAGTGATGAATTGGACAAAATACTCATGGCCAACACAAAATTGAACTACAAATCATGCACATCCAATCGTAAACTCCTCAATTTCCATAAACCCTAACTTTTTCTCATTGATCATAGACTAAATTAACCAGATCAGGTACAGATATCACCAAAAAGCTCGTAACAATACTCCCCAAAAGAATTACGTATAACACTATAACAGAACAGATCTATAATCGTAAATCACCAAATTAAGCTACAGAAATCATTCACCGATGATCTTAATTGAAGAAGATCTCTCTGAGCGTCGATTGGGAGTCAATGGCTGAAGAACAGAGTCCCTGTACTTCGAAGGCATTGTGACATTAGCCCTCCTCTGCCTCTTCGTTTTCAACTTCGATTTCGATTTGGATTTCGATCTCGATTTGGGTATTAAATTGGAATTGGTGGTGATGATGAGATTGTTGAAATGGATCGGTCTTCTTCTTCTGGTAACGATTCTTCTTTGAATGTACGGAACACCGACGACGGATCCTGCTGTAACTTGATGGATTGCTTTCACGAGGAGATTGAGGCCGAAACAGCGAGAAGGGGAGGGGGATGATGATGGGAATGATGAAGATTGAAGGGATGATGATGAATCTGTTGATGATGCGAGGTGGGAGTGAAGAGTGAGGGATGAGTGTGATGGTGAATTTGGTGATGATGATGATGAAGATGAAGTGTAATTGATTGAAGGTGTTTGCATTTTTGATGGTGGTGAATCTGAATCTTCGATTGAAGAGAAGAAATCGGAGGAATTTTGAGAGAAATCTCTCTGGATTGGTGAATCGAGAGAGATTGGTTTGGGTGTTCGATGATGACGGTGTATGTATTATATTACTTCTACAGGCTACAGTGAGAATAATAATATATATTTATGTTAAACATTTGATTAGAGTTGATTACACGTTTTTAAGAAATTATGCAGTTGGCTTTGTTATTCATCTATTACGTGACGTCTTAAATAAATCTCATATCGTTTCATTTATTAGAGAAACTAAAGATATAAGAAATGTATCGGCATTATCCTATCAAATACCATCAATAGGTTTTAATCGCATAAAGTTGTGTTGTGGATGTGAAGAGAGTTGTAGAGTTAGACATGTTTGGATAGAAATGATTTCAAAATGAATGTCCGCTTAGAAGTTTGCACTTGGAAGATAAAGATAAATGATAAATTAGTGAGTTTCTCGCGGGTACGAAAAATATTGAAAATATTATAAATTATTTTAGAATAACTTCTTTTGTTGTTCCATCGAGTCTTTAGGAGTGTTTGATCATCATGTTGCCCACATTTGATATATTGAGAATGAAAAATGCATTGCCGCAAATACCCCTAACATGTATTGGTGTATTGCTTGCTAATGAGAGAATAACTAACGATAAAACGTGTCTAGTAAGTTTAGGATGGGCGGCCTCGTGGAAAATAAATCAAGCCAAACTAGAGAACTAGTGAGCTAAGCCGAGTTAATCCAAGTCTAGCTCAAACTTGGCTCGTTTATATACGAAGCCCGATTGGCTTGACTCTTGTACAAGAGCTTATTATGACCAAGCCTCGTATCAACTTCAGACCACGAGCTTTTTGAACCCTAGCAAAAAGATCATGTGGATGAGTCCAAGTGGTGGCAGTGGAGGTGGTGGTCGTGTCGACAATGGTGATGGTGTTGGTCAAGGGTGGTGGTGGTGGGTGGCGTTGACAGCGATAAAGACAACGGTGGGGGTGATCAGGTATTGGTGTCGAGAAAGAGGAAAAAAATGAGATGAAATAAGAGCATTAAGACGTATGAAAGGTTTTAATGTGTCTAAAAAGAATGTTAATCATTATGTAAAGTGATTTCTTTCAATTGACCACTAAACACTTTTTTTTTGGGAAAATTACAAAATTGACCAATTGACAAAAGTAATTACCAAAATAACCGGTCAAAAATGAAATTTAAAAAAAAATAAAAATCCAATCGAAGCCCGCCACGTGTCATCCCTCGCTGACGTGGCGAGGGAATATGGGAATCTCTCGCCTCGAAATATGTCCCCGGCGAGGGAATGACATAATCCATCGCCCACGTGTCATCCCTCGCCCACCTCGCTGACGTGTAAGCCTTTCCCTCGCTGAGTCAGCGAGGGATTATGAGAATCTCTCGCCCGTATTTACGAAAATACCCCTCCTAGCCCAATATTAACAAAAATTAATCAAAAAATCCAAGATTTTTAAATATTTATTGTTTTTTAAATACTTAAAATTTTAATTTTATTTTATTTTCCCTTATATAATATCATGTTAACCCTTAACAAATTTTACATTCTCACAAACCTTCTTCTTAAAATTTTCTGAAATTTTTAAAATGTTAGTTAGTATCATACTATGCAGTGGTGGTAAATGATAATTTTGTAAACGGTGTCGAAAAATATCTACCATTAAAAGGTAATGTGTTAGACATGTTCTTAGTTTATATAGAAATATAACGTTTGATGAATTAAATGATATTAAATGAATAAGTGATGCATCATTACTAATCATTCACATAATAATCATTTTGCAAAAGAAGTGTTGTTAAACATAAGAAGGTGATCAGGATTTTCTTTTAGTTTATTATAAATCTGTTTTACAACTTTTACATAACATCTAATAGTAATACTATTAGATGCATAAAAACCCTGCAAAAATAATAAACAAATTCAAAATATAATAAAAGCAATGAATAATAAAAATAACAATATAAGTAGAATGTATTAAACAAAAACTAACCTCGTGCTCCATCACCATGATGTTTGAAAGATTTTTTTAACGAAGTTTTCCGGAAGATTTTTGAAAGTTTTTTTGAAATTTTCGGAGACCCACCCACTCTCCTTCCCCCTTTAAATAGTCCTTGCCATATTAATGATCCTCGCCTCGATTCTCGAGTTCTCGCTGACTAGGCGAGGGATATGTCACATCCCTCGCCGACATTGACCTCTCCCTCGCCTTGGTTTTGGTGCCCTCGATGATGTCATCTTTCCTCGCTGACGTGGCCGAGAGGAGGGTTAAATCCCTCGCCTCGTAGGAAGTGCCCATCGCTGACTCGGCGAGGAATGTGATCTATCTCTCGCCTAGATATATGAACCCCTCGCCGGACCCTTTTTTTTTAATTTACAATTTATACGTGGGCGAGGGAAAATTTTTCCACGTGGGCGAGATATTATGAGTTTTCCTCGCCCGTGGCGAGGGGTCAAAATCAACTGTCCCTTTTCGTATTTTTTTGGTCAATAGTTATTTTGGTAATTCGTTTGGGTCAATTGGTCAGTTTTGTAATTTTTTCTTTTTTTGTCCAGTGTATTCAAAATTTAAACAAACTATTTGCAATTGATTGATGGGGATTGAAGAAGGGAAAGAGAATGTAAAGTTTAAAATGTAAATTTTAATTCTTTCTTTTTTAAATAATAATGGCATAATAAAATTTACGTTGTATAGTTATAACGTTAGATATAGAAAAGAATCGTGTTATGAATGATGAACAATGAGATCATACGTGTAATTTCTGAAAGTATTTTGTCAAACTGACAATACAAGCATACCTATATCTACATAATTACTTCTTATAATTATATATTCATCTCACTAAATAGCAATCACACACACTCATGAACGATAGATTGAAAGAACATGGGAAATGTATAGTAGACAAGTCCAAAATACAAAAGGATCACACACGAAAGCCACTTGACAAGAAAAGCAAGTTACCTCGAGTAAAATATGCTTTATATGAGACAAACATCTTCCCTTGGTTTTAAAAAGCAAGAAGAGCACCGGGACAAGAAGGTCAAAATCCAAGCGCAAAGTGCAAAAGCACAAGCTTTTCATACCGACAGCGCAAGGTGCTTATATAATTTTTTTATTTTATCCAATTGGGTTTTAACATCCCCTACCCAAAATATTGCTATAAATAAGGTTTTTATATAATCTGACGCACAAAAACAACCTTTTTAGCTAAATGTACAACACTTTGAAGCACAAAAACATCATCTGCACAAAAAGCCAGCATCTCAGTGGATTTTATGTTACAAAATTCACTCTTTTTGGACACCTTGCGCCTTGTGTAACCAAAAGCCCAAGGACATGTGCCTTACGTCGCCTTGCACCCAGGCATGTCACAGGACGCTTTTTTAAACCAAACATCTTTCAACCGAAGATTCAATTTCATGGTGGCTCATGAGGAGGGTCAAAGAAAGGACGTTTGCATGATGTCAATGCAGATTCATAGTAGTGACATGACAAAAGCGGTTCCGTTACAAACTGGCATCCAAGAAAACTCATGCAAGCTCTTATACTGATGCTACCCACAAATCCACAACTTTGTTTCCATTGATGGGGAAGGAATGCTACTCATTAAGGTGATAAGGGAAGTGGAAGGATAAAAACGGTAAACCCAGATACATGGTTGATCCATGATTGGGAATGCATAATTGACTTACATCCTGAATTCCTGATGGATGATTTGATTTCAAAGTTGTGCTTTTGAACAAAAGATTTGAATAAAATATATTTCTATATAAAATCACATCATTCCTAAGTGTGTATTGCACCTTGATATTTCTATAATTTATATGCAATGTTTCAAATACGTATGGCAACGCTTTTATTGATTGAAGAGCGTATGCTGTTAAACTCTGCAACAACACATGAACAAACATCCTCGTTTAATAATGCAAGTGAATTGATGATGAATAAACTAGCACTGAATAAAAAGAATAAGAAAAAAAAAAACAAAAAAAAAAAAAAAACCAACCAACGTTGGTTACTTGGTTTTCCTTCGTATGTTAAATCATGCCTTGCAATAAATCCATTCCATGAATGATAATAGTTGAAACCCGGAATGTTTAACTGCAAACTGTACCCCATCCAAGAAAGGGAGGAATCCATCTCGATGCTGATCAAACAATGTCTTAATGATCTATATTATTGTATGCCTACACATGTGTTATCAATGGTACATGATCAAAATTAAAGCAGTTGCAATGCCATATATTTCATGCTATGAATTTACTCAAGAAAAATGTATGAACAGGTCCAGTTCTTGCCTGTTAGATAATTACCCTTCCATGTTTAGCGTTCACCTCTGATTTCTATGCAACGGCCTTTATTCTTGAAGATTCTCCAACTGCGCGCTCCATTCTGGAGTACCACTCACCAATTCTGGTGTGCTCCACCATATCTTTACCCGACTTTAACTGCCGAATAGGTCTTAACACCCCAAAAACAGCTAGATCTGCCAAATTAGGCTTGGAACCCCCTGATAAACTGATAGTAAGCACAATGTTTGCTCTTAAAATAAAAATCAATTTAACCATTAAGAAAACCGACCTAAGAAGTCTCTGCCATCAAGTGCATCAACCCATGTTTCTGCAGCATCATACAAGGCTGCTCTTTCATCAGTAATATTATATTTTTTCTTCAGTTTCTTGGACACAAAATACATAGCAGCAGCTCCAGCATATTTCACTGAATACTTCTCATAGAGGCTAAAGTTACCTAAAAGTACAGAAGCAGAAAAACCCCATTTATGATCACTATCATATTAATAATCATCCCAAATAAAGTATAACTAAATGACACATCAATGACTATTATACAATTTCCCATATGAAGGTGCCTTTGAAAGACTTGGAAGACTAAACACTGATCAATAATAGAAACTCAACTATTAGTAAAAAGAACTATATGGCAAAACTCAAAGTGCAAAACTCATCATGGTTAACCATGTTCGTTCCTTTTCTCGAATCTCCAATTCTGTTATATGTCAAAACCACTTAAATCATAGATTCAATTCAAATTACCGTTCTCTGTTTCACGTAACGTCATTATCAAACTGAGAACCATATCTCACTTCATCCCATGAGAAATCACATAGGTTTGTGATGTCAATCAGAAAAATATGAAGAATATGTTTGGATGTAACTGGCATGCGTAGCCTATATAATCTCAAAAGATCACCATCCATTTAAATATAAGAAGAAATGCACCCAATGATTATAAGATGTATTATATGTACGTATTTGTACTCATTATACACATGTCTACCATAAAAAAGTTGCAACACACACTTGCCTGCAATAATAAATCAATATACAGCTTACCATTGTTAGCGATGTAGTCAAAGGATTCCAAAGCCTCAGAAGTGTTCCGGTAGATGTTTGGTGATAGCATATGCACTAAATGATCATCAACCCACCTACATGATCGCACTATGCTTTTTAGCACCATGGACATCTCACATCTCTAAATAGCCCAATAACTTAATGTTTTGCTGCTAGATGGTTCAAGAATCAATAGCACTACACCAATACACCCTAACCAATCATCTTTTGTGGAAATCTATTTAAATTTTAGATTCTTATAACTGGCCCATGTAATATTAGCAGCTTATGAAACAAATACATTGCCTAGCTACTAGATAAAGAATAAAGACAAAACCTGCGCCACTTGTTCTCTTCATCATCGTTAGAGACCACTGATGAAGCTTTCCCAGAATTAATCTTGCTCTCCATCTGATTGATAATAGCTACAAGAAACACTCGTTGTGTCTTCAAAGAATACATCAATTAACTAACTCAATGTAAATAAAATCTAATCCAGTTGATTGCTGATACCAATCATCAACATGTTCAAATTTATATATAGCAGGAAAACAGAAGTTCACTTCGAATTATTTATAGAAAGTACCTGATGAATCAACTAGTGTTTCACCATCCACCATCAATATAGGCACCTTCTTATACTCAGACCATTTAATTTCCTTCTTACTAAACGGGTTCACCTCCACAACTTTGTATGGCACATCATAATAATCCAAAAATGCTGAGAAATCAACACAAAGCCCAAAATCAAACATTGGCTTTAAAATTATCCCACATTAATATCATTAAAACTTCGACTCGTGATGTCCACTTAGTAAACTGAAGCTACAATTGCTCGTTCACCCTATTCTAATCGCTACAAAAAGTATTCTCAAAGTGGAAATTAGAAACAAAACAAATACCTTTAACCTTGTTACAGAAGGGGCAAGCTTCATACTGATAAAGCACAACGTCCTTAGGACCTAGGTCAGACTTAACAGGCACTTTAGCGTAAGCCCCTTCTTCAATCAATAGTGATGATGTACCAACAACGACGGCAGCGGCGGCGGCAAAACCGCCTAATGACAGAGAAAACTTTGTGGCACCAGAGTAACCACCTGTGAATTTGGACCGTACGGATGTTGAAAACCACCGTTGAGAAGAACTGACATTGAAGCCGATGTAAGAGGAGGCGGTTTGGAAGAGGTTATTGTATTGTTGTTGGTGGTGAGATGCGATTAGGGCTCTGGATAGAGAAGATGAAGAGGTGAGAATAGAAGATTTCTTCATTGTTGAAGGTTGATGGAGATTTGGAGTTAGCTTTAGGGTTACGCAGAGTGAAATGTGTGAGGGTTTTAGATCTTACGATGGTGTTTGATTGATGTTTCAGTCCGATAGTGCGCAATCATGATTCATGAACAAGCAACTCGATAAAATTACATACTCTCAATGGGCAATAAACGGACCACATGAATCAAGATTCAAGGAACCATTTATGAACCATTCAGTCATCAGTTTGTTTATGTTTATTATTATTATAAACGTTTAAGCTACAAAACTGACTTATGTAATGTATGTATCTCGTTAAAAACTTAGAAAATATCAGTTTGTTTATGTTTATTATTATTATAAACGTTTAAGCTACATAACTGAATTATGTGATGTATGTATCTTGTTAAAAACTTAGTAAATTAAACTTGAATCAGCCTCTTAATAGTTTAGATGTCTGAATGATTCAACATTTAATGGTTCAGATTGTTTGTTTCGCGAGCAAATAATGATTAAACATTATACTAATACTGAACGGTCAAGAGGTTTAATGTTGAATGGTTAAGACCTTTTTATCTGAATTGTTCAGATATTTGTTTTTGAATAGTAAAGCGGTATACTAGCTCTTAATAGTTCAGACATCTTAATGGTTCAGCACTTAATGTTTCAGACATCTTATTAGTTCAACACTTAATCATTCAGAAGTTACCAAACAGCCCCTTTGATCGTTAAGACATTCTTACTGAGATAATTAAGCTTGTGATTATATATTTAGGGGCCGGTTACTATACAAAGTGTTTTTTCCGTATGAACCATATGAAGTTTTGGGGTGAAATTATCACGCAAGAACAATAATAATCATACAAGAAAAAAGTGATATTTACGCAAGACAAATTACACTCGCATGTAATTATCACGCAGAGATGGAATTATCATGCAAGAATACCTTCTGCGTAATAATTTCACTTTTGCGTGATAATTTCATCTCTGCGCGATTAATTCTTACCCTTGCGTTATAATTCCACTCGTAACATTCATTGTTGAATGATAACTTTGTATGTTTCGCACGAAAAAACATTTTGTACCGTAACCATTCTCTATATATTAATATGTCTATCTTGTGTGTTTGTTTGGAGTTGCTTATACTTGTGATTACTAGGTTGGTACCATGCTAGTGATACGAGTTGAAGAACAAAATATTAAATGGTTAGTAACATAATAATAATTACAAAACAATAATTAAGATAAAACATGACTGAAATTACGTACAAGTAATGACAATAAGTAATAAAACAATTATATCATTTTTTTAACTTTTGTTTTTGAACTTTTTTGCCAATATAAAGAACACAATAAAAAATTCAACTACAAAGCATTAAACAACATACGCATAAACAACCTTTATAAAATGAAAAAAAAATCAAAAGCATGTTAAATTTCATTTTGTAATTTTAGGTGGAACTAGTAATTTAGTCGCGCGCGATGCCACGAGTATGATGCAATGTGAATTATGTATTTTGCATAAACTAATTGAGAGGTATTCATCGGTATCTGAATGAACATAAGGACATGAGTTAGTAGTAAAAACTTGTTATGCATTTGTTAAGACATGTTTTCTAGGCAACTATAGAATACGCATCTTGTGAGCCTTATGATTAATACGATTTCGAATTAAATTTTAACTATTTATATTACAAATTAAGGAATTAATTTTATAAAGTAATCTAACTTTTAACTATTATAAAAAGTCTTTTAAATATTAATTTTTACGGATTAAGGAAATAATTTCTAAGAATAAGTAATTTATTAACAAATTAAAAGGGGAAAACATATTTCTTTACAAATGAAATTCAATACCTATTATAAACTTAGTAAAAACAAAACAAAAAATAAGCAACTGGGCTTAGGCATGAACTGGGCCTGGGTCTGAAGTAAAAAGAAAGGAAAAGATGCGTCATTGTGATTTGTGGATATCCAACATTCTAACCCCCTATCTCCTCTAGATTCTAGAAAAGCGTTTAACCATCAAGATTAAATAATCATTCTAGGTTAATCTATAAGTAAACACTTTTATATAATAAAGCTAAAGTCGGAGCCACCAACATCACTAATTGATATATAGTAAATTTGGTTTTATTTTGTTCTTTGAAGTTTGGTCTAAAATTAATTATAGTTGTGTTTTGAGATTTCAAGATTAAAAAACTGATTCTAAGATTAAACAAAACCTGTAAAGATAAAGTAAAAAAGTTGTAAAATTATTACACGTGCCTATATTAAAATAAAATATGTATCAATATAAGCTTGTTTTAAACTAATGCAAAAAAAATTATTTTTTTTAAAAGCTTTCAAGGAACACCAGAAATTTGAAATAATTGTAGTTTTCTGTAACACCCAGCCTTTCATACTACCAATATTGTCCGCTTTGCCTACTAGAAGCTCACAGATTTGCTTTTGGTTGCGTAGGTGAATACTTCACAGGGAGGTTACCTATCCCTGGATTGCTGCCACCTGAGCACGCTTAAATGTGGAATTCTCCTCTCATTCACAGCAAATACGCCCAAAACGCGTTGATGATATTAAAGACTAGACATTAATTATGAACCAGTAATCTCTACTGTTCACTGCCGATATGAAATTTGCATAGAGTGTTACATGTTTCTTTTCACACATTTACTTAGTATATGATTTTGTTTTTCTCTATTTGTAACATCTGTTATGAATTCAAATATATATTTTTTCCCTTAATTTTACCTCTAAAGTTTAATATAAAATTTTATTGAAAACAGGATTACATTAAACAAAAATGTTTTTTCTTTTCTTGAATTGTAAAAATATAATAGCTTAAAAAAACATTACTATACACATGCTCATTAAAAAGTTACTTTATACATTCTAACAGAAATCAAAATCTAACATACACTCATAATTAATGATTTGAAATTGCAATCACCTAGGCTAGAATCGGACCAGTTGTTGATATAAAATATAGGTGTACCCACTCACCTATGCTTATACAAAAGTAGACAAATTCGTTTTTGGGAGTCATAGGCCTTATTTTTAGAACAATTTTAAAGAAGACTGATTACTTTGTTTGATTAATTATAACTTGAAATTGACATGTTAAGATAGAGGCATTCAAAAATAAAGAGAGACGTCTTCTCATGGTAAATGAATGATATCATCATCTTCAATTCATGAGTGGTTTGTCAGTTGTGCTGAGTATCGCATGATTCATATTTGCCTTTAATGGTTGTTGGTTTCAATGATGGTCAAAGAGGTTAAATGCACCCTGTTTCCTGTTATAAAGTGCACCCATGCATGCGTCTCGCATTGATATGTATAAGCTCATATAGGGCCGGGTGTACTGAACTTGGTATGCGCATGTATTCGCTAGTTTGTACTTGTATACGCTAGTTTGTACTTGTATACGTCGTAAATGACTGATGTGACAATAAAAGTCAGTTTAGCGCAAACAAAGAGATTAAAGAAGTTTACCGAAATTTAGTACCATACCAAAACATGATAGCACTATGTGGTGATTCTAGTTATATCATGCTAAAAATATAATAGATTTAACATATACACTCAATTATAATATATCATTTTGACTTCAAGGCACGTTCTTTTGTTTTACAATCTTACTCATAGTAAAGTTATTAGTAACATCAAAGCATAATTTCACTGATCATAACACAAGTATTATAAGAGTTTCAAACGGTGTGATGGAGACAAACCAAATTTCTAATAATGAACCAAAGCTAACATACACGAAATGTTCTAACATAAAACTATCAATCTTTAAAATATATATCCAAAATAATAATTAATGTCAACATCAAAACACTTGAGATCTCCATGAATATACTAACATACTAAAAAGGAACTTTCTTTTTTTCAATTACTTTTTACCATGATCCTCAACTATCCCTTGATTCCCAGCCAACATCAAATACTTATCTTTTCTAGTAAGATTTGTGCACTCAAAACCCAAAGCATCAGCAAGTTTCTTCTGAATATAGTTAGCCACATCATGGCTAGACTTTCCACCAGCCCTACAAGTGAGGTCCTTAGTCAATTTCCCCAAAACTTGTACATGGTAAGTTGGTCTAGGGTTCATCAAGAAGTAGATAGGGTCCAAACACTTGAGCCCACTAGCCGTCGTGCCATAAAACATGGTCACATGTGTGTTCATTGCCACGGGCACAATCTCATCGGTTAACTCTGCGAACAACGAGCTAAATCTCAACAAATAAGGCTCCCTACAAGTTGTCCCCTCAGGGCAAACAACCAAATCACCTTCACTTAATAACTTATGCATGGTTTCACCGTCTTGCTTCCTGTCGCGTGTTAGCCTGACTGTTTTGATCGGTGAAATCATTTCCGACATCTTGCTTAGGCTATATGTAACCGCGGTCAGTGGCTTGCCAATGGTCATGGTTAAGAAGACAGGATCCAAGAGGGTTCGGTGTGTGCAAACAAAGAGAACACCGGTTTGTTTGTTTTTGTTCTCCCATGAGTAGTCACAACCTTCTATTGCAATATTTACGCCCGTTAGACCGCCTACGATGCGTGACATGTTGTAAGGTAAGAATATGCCCACACAAAGCCTGATGATTGCAAGTAAAACACCTAGGGGAAACCATAGGAACATGCATAAGGTTGCTAATGGTGTTGGGAAGAATGCTAGCCTTCCATCATGGAATACTAAAGGTTTCGGGTACTTGTTTCGTGGCATTATTGTTCTTGCACTCTTTTTTCCGTCTTCTTTGCTCACCACATACCCTTCCTGTGATCAAAACAACGCGTAAAGATTAATATTACGCGCAACTTGTTTCAAAAGGTTAGAAAATTACAGATCGAAACACATGAATACGGTTGGTAAAGTGTTATGAAATGAAGCCACATGCATGTTCTGGTTCAAGAAAGTTGGTTAGAATGGTAAAAAGCAACTTGCCAACATTTTCTTTTTATGGAAGTTAAAGATAAAAAGAGAGGGGGTTTCAATTTGTGGTCCACAGACGTTCAATGTTAAATACCACTTAAATATTTTAAATTATTTTCTAATGACAAACTAAGACGATTCTTTGAATGATATGCGTTATTTTAATCGGTATCACATGTTTGTTTTTCAACATGAACCACATTCCAAACTCCATGAAGAAAATCCATAACTATAAAAACTCTCTGGATCACCTCAAAATATTTTACTTCAAATAAAATTCAAAATCAAGATATTCTTATTTTTAATTGTCTAAATAACTCACCTCGACCACTTTTACTTCAAATCATTTCTAAATACTATTTAAAAATTTTGCATTACGCATTACAAATACTTTTTGAATGGACAGCAATATTATATTATTAATTAAGAATAATAACAAGATGCTGGAAATTTAGTACATCACATCATGAGATAACGTTTGAAAGAAGTTACATCATTGATGCCGATCAATAATTTCTGATTTGCGTCTATTCAGTTCTTAATTATAAATACGACTAAGATTTAATACCTCACGAGATTTTAACGCGTCATACCTGTCTATTATTAATTATCTGAATTTTGAAAAAAATATTTTATATCAAATATCCCATTTTTAAAATACATCCCATGAAAAAATAATAATAGCTAAGATATATATGACATTTAGACCAATGAACTTTCAATAGCAAATTTAACTATATCAAGATCGTTGGTTGAAAGGGTATACTTTAATGAAGCTACAAATAATAAAAGATCAAACGTTGTCGTTTTGAGTAAGCCAATATAGAATTATAGGTTCAAAGACTCATCGCAAATAACAAAATATAACATATATACAAACCTTTTTTTTCTTTTATAAACATCTAAACAAAACAAAAAGTCATTCAAGAATGATTCAAACAGTCACACATACCTTGCAGTGGGAGATAAACAGTTGATCATGAAGACCCCAACTTCCAACACCAACATCTGGTTTTCTTTCATTTCCAAACAATTCTTTCACTGCTTTATGCTTCACAAGCACCCCTGAACTTGACACAAAACCACTAAAATACCCTCCAACACTATGCAACTCAGTCCCCATCACATCATCAACACTCAAATACTCTTTACAAAACCCTTCAACCATCACCCTTGGCACCCTTGTAAAGATCAAAACTTTAATATCATAACTTCTTGCAGATTCTAACAACTCATAAACTTGAAGGTTTAGATTCTCAAGGTAAAACTTAGGCAAAACTGCCCTCCCTACATTCTTCATATCCTTCAACTTAAGCCCACAAAAGGTGATGAAGATCATCAACCTTAAGCCTAACTCATGATCAAGAACAAGTAACAAAGGGTATGATAATAGTAACACAAATGCTCTAAGTATGCTACCACCTTCAAAAGCTACCAACATGAAGTATGGAAAGAAAGACCTTGAGTTTAACAGTAGGGTGTTTTGAATATCACAAACTAAGGTTTCTTGATCTTTGTTTAAGCAGCATTTTGTGAAGGTGGGGAAGAGTGGGAGTTGAGGGTGTGGTGATTTGTGAGATGGGTGGTTTCTTAACAAGAAAAAGCCATGGTTTTTGAGCTTCATTGCAGCTTTGTAACATGAATTTGCTAGCAGTTGGTATACTAACCAATCTGCTAATTTGAGGAAGACCATTAGGAAATCCATTTGTGTGTGTTTTTGTGTGTGTGTGTGTGTATGTTATGGGGATAGAGGTGTAGATGAAGACATATATATAGAAAGAGATGATAGGTGATTTATGGGAGTAAAGAAGAGGGTGTAAAGGGAAGTTGACAAAAGAAACGATTTTTTGTTTTCTTTTTAATCTTATAATAAACCAATAGAGGATTACAGCATTTGGTGACCCACACCTGTGGCATTAATTGCATACTCACTTAACACTCTTGATTTACTCCTTGCGGTTTTGACTTTTTCTCTAAGTTATTAATGTCATTTCTTCTTTACTTTCAAATTACAACTAACTAACCCACAACTTTTAAATTAATTCTTAAGCCTATATTACTATACGACCCTTCTTGTTAATTAAGAGGCACCAATCTAAGAGAGAAGGGAGTAGGAGCATGTTCCTCGCGATCCTCTGGATCGTTAGGTATCAGCAGAAACACCGCCCCCTCCCTTGCGGAGCCAAGAAAGGAGTGATTTTACGGGTTCTCCAACCCAAATGCCTACTCACACATTTCATTTTATCGTTAAGTGTTTATATATGTTTTATTCTGTTTCACATTGTAAATATGCTTACATTATCGTTTAAGGTTTTGAAAAATCATGAACTCCCTCTTCTTAGAAAAGAAAAATCAAGAAAATTAAAGATCGATATGATATTTACGTGAAGAAGCGAAAACCTTACGGTTATAGAGATTTGAAAGATGATTATCACCAATGTTTCTCTTATAATTTTTAGTAGCATTGCCATCCATGATCCATACTGTATATACTATATTTAAATTTAAATACAAGTACTTTTTAAAGGCAAACATGTACTATTACTGTTAGCGTGTTTAGTCATATGATTATTCTCAGATTTTGTTAAAACTTAAAAGCAATTATATTTTTTGTGCTTTTTTAGATGAACTAACATTGGACAATCTTTGCACACCTTCCACAAAGACAAACTCATCAAAACATTTCAAGAAATTTGAATAATGGCAAGCTATGAGGTGATTTGTCTCAAAGATGTTATAAATTAACCATTAAATTTGATCGAACCGTCTAAAATTAAAGCAAGTCGGTTAGCTTGCCTGTTTAGATACAAATGTTCTTTTAATAGTTTTTTCAGTTTTTATGGCTTAATATTGTTTGAAACTTGGAACTAATCGTGTAATATGAACGGGCCGTCTGACCTTCATTAATAGTTTTTTTTTTCACTTTTCGAATATGCACTTATGTATACATATTATAATTATGGTTCATCTTTACAATTTCAAAAAAATAATATAAACTAATGACTTTGATAATAAACTTTAAAATTTTTTTGTTAAAACTTCTAAACAACAAAACCGAACCATTAAACCATCAAACCAGCCTGTCCAGTCAATCCACCCAATTTGGCATGTTATGTTCGTCGTTCTATAAATCCATAGTTAACGATTTGACGTAAAATCTCCGTTTAAACTTTCGGATTTATCCTTAGGTGTGCATAGCAGCTTCATATTGGGCTTCCATGCATTCCCTATAAGTTTGCATGGCATTCTAGCTTTTATCTATCGACACTTGGTTGTAAACTAATCACTAAAACTTGTTAAGTGTTATTTGGTTCAAAATAAGAGCGGTGATTATTCACGGGAAATTACTTTCTTCCTAGGTTGCCAACTTGTTAGGTTGTTAATGTTGGTGACCACCCATATGCACCTTGTTCATTCAATTCGATTTTATCTTAAGCAGTAGGATCGATATGATCATGAAAATATCCTTCCTTCTGACTCCATATGTAATATAGCTACACTTATTTAATAACTGACATCATTTTTTATAATATTACTGTTATAACGAAACATGTATATATGTTATTTTGTTATAATATCTAACAATGAATACATTTTATTAACTATTTTAATAAAAAGGAAGCGAGCATCAAGTATGGAGCATGTCAAACCTCTTCTGATTTGTCTAGTAATTAAATTAAATATAATAGAGCAAATTAATTTGAAGTAAACGGTTATTTATATATAGGGAGATTTATATTTAGATTTATATTTATATTAGATAGAGGATAGGGAGAGGGAGAGGGAGAGGAGAGGGAGAGGGAGATTGAATTGGGAGAGGGAGAGGGTAGAGGAGAGATAGGAGAGGAGAGGGATATTAGAGGGAGATTTAGATTATATATTTAGATTTATATTTAGAGGATATTTATATTTATATATAGATATTATATTTATATTGATATCTAGATATTTATATCTATATTTATTTATATCTATATTTATATCTATATTTATATCTATATTTATATCTATATTTATATCTATATTTATATTTATATTTATATTTATATTTATATTTATATTTATATTTATATTTATATTTATATTTATATTTATATTTATATTTATATTTATATTTATATTTATATCTACACTCTATAATAAATATATAATTTTGAGGATACGTGACACATTTTAGGACCTCCAAAAAAATGTTTTAGCATCTCTTTCTCTTATTTAATAGAAAAAAAATTAAAACCAACCTATTTGACTTTTTCATTTTATTAAAACAGTCAATCTTCTTTTTATTAAAACAAACAGTTTTCACTTTATATATTTTTAAATCAAGTTTTTAAGTATATTTACAAAATTATAAGACATAGGAAAAGATAATACGATGCTAACACTGGAGAAGAAAATCTAAAACATAAGCTAGACCAAGACCCCCTCCCTCCTCCCCCTAAAACATAAAATCACTACTAAATGAGTCAAGGGGTTTTCTCAGTAATGAGTTTCCTCCTGACTGGGTTGTGGGTGCGGTCCAGGCTGAGAAATGAATAGATAGGTCCGATTAAAATAACACCTATCCTCCGAACCAGGGTCGTATATTTATCATTCAAAATAAAAAAAGTGAGCTAGCTTTATATTCACTCATCATTTCTGTTACGATAGGATAGGGGAGCATATCTTTTCTTTTCATAGACTTCCTTAAACACTCTCTGGTCACATACAACTAATGAAAACATATGTAATAATATTAAAATTGAAGTTTAATTGATATTAAATTTTGATTGGACGCGCTATACCATCATGTTACTAAAGCCACATAAGTTGTTTTTAGGTGATACATATGTGGTGACCGGTGAGGGCGGTGTTTTCGATGGTACCACCTGATGTCACACCCTTACCCGCACCACACCATACCTTGAGCGGAATACTAGACGTTGAAAATAGTTTTTTGAATAAAATGAGTTAGATATACAAACAATCATACAAAATAAATCTACAATATTAAATTATAATGTAATGTTAAATGGTATTTAATAACGAGTAGTAAAAATGGACTTAAGAGTCACATTCTATAGTATTAAGTAGTCTTTGATAGCAAGTAGCTCGTTAGTCTTTGTTTTTATATAAATATAAATAATTGTTGCTCATTATATGATTAAAAATATATATTTTAATATTTCACAAATATCTCATCCATAGCCTAGATCATTATAGGCTAGTTTCGATTCTCCTTTCAATTTTATGTAAAATTTTCTAATGTAAATTTATGTATATCTTCAATATGATATTAGAGCTTCATATGCTATTGATCACCAAAACACTTTAGTTTGTTTTTTACTTTTTAGAATAGACACATTTAAAATACCATGAAATGCATCAATGATCTATGATGGAGAAGGTGGTGACAAAGAAGACGAGAAAAACAAAAAAAAAATGGCATCTCAACAACATCATACACGATTTGTTCTCCACTTCGAGAACGAACTTATCATAGTTGATTTTTAGTTTTAAATTCGCTGTAACTTCTTTATGTTTCAAGTTAAACATTGAATCAAAACCTATATTTAATATCATGGGGGCATGCTAAGAGTTTAAGTTAAACAAATGTGAACATAAACATTGTGGTATTCTTCGTTTTGAGGTTAATGATTTGAGTCTTATTGTAGACTCTAATAATGTAAATTTAAAATAAAATTAGACAATTGGGTGTTTTTTGTCGTAGAAATATTGATAGTGAGTAATGAAAAGCAACTTAGAAGAAACGTAATATTTCATATAAGGTGATGCACTAGTCTTTGTTTGTTTCCGTATAAACTTTTATGTAATATTGTTGTTGAGAGATCAGTTTTACAAATTCTCCTCCCTCACATAGATCATTCATCATTGTAGGCTAGCTTCAGTTCTTATAATATTGACTTTCATAGTGTAGATTTATGCATATCTTTAATACGAAATAATGAGACTTTAGTTTTGGTCATTATGACTGGGCTTCAAGTAAAACAGTTTTAAAAGCAAAATTATGCAACTCTTAACTGAAAAAGAAAATGAAACCTTAGGTCGAGCATACTTTTATGAAACTTTATCACATATTAAAACTTTTATAAATAAGTACCAGCCTGTATAGTGTATCCATTGAAAAATATAAAAACTCATTTCAAACTATTAGAGTTTAAAGGACAATATGATAGTGAAAAACTTTATAAATTTTCACTCGTAGCTATATTGGGATTAAAAAAACCTGGTTTGTTACCAAAGAAGAGATACTAAAAATCTTTTAAATATTCACCCCCTTCATATTACGAGTAATAGAAATGGCTACATGGTATGACCAGTCTTTCATGTTTTAATCTAAAAAGTGTAAAATAAAATATTAAATATTTATCTTATTAATCAATAGTTGAGATAAACTATAAGAAAAAAAGTTAGTTTTAGAAGAGTATTTTAGATATAACCACTTTTGTTGATTATTTCTTTTAGTTTCCCCACTTCTTTTTAACGTTCATAGTTTTTTTTATAAAAATTACACAAAAAACAAGTGTTTTATTTTTAAAATGAATACAATTTCGTATATAAAAACAAAAATGTTACATATTCCAGCTCATATAATTTATGTTCGTCATTATGTTTTTTTTTTGCAATTCATTGTGTCTCTTCGTTCACTATTGCATTTTCCTGAACAGCATTGTATTTTTGTAGAATGACGAATTATAAAAAATATAATGATAAAATAACACTATTGTGTTATTTTCTTATGTAAAACACAATGATAAAATAATAACTACTTTATCTAATACATTAAAAATAATAACAAAATAACTCAAAATTATATAAATATAAACACAATGACAAAATTTCTTATTCTGCTTTTTTCATGTTGTTATTGTGTTTTCCGAAATCTATTTTATTTTTCTAAAATAATAAGTTTTGTAAAACACATTGGTGAGAGCATTAACAGTAGGTTTTTCATCCCCATCTCCATATTTATATTAAAAATATTACTTTTTAATATATCTTTCAATTAAATAATACTTTTTAACATTTTTATTATTATCTTTTTTTTTCTCCACTCACAACCACTTTTAAGTATATTAAAAAAATTATGAAGATTGTACCGTGTTTCCTTAAATATGGGGAATCATGGTACAATCCCCATAAATTTTATCACCTTCACTCACAATTACTAACAACAATCCCCCATAATATAGGCACACGCTCATATCGAAAATGGAAAACCTACTGTAAATGCTTTGAAATAATATAATTCTGTATTTCAAATTGTGAAAAATAATAACAAAACAACAATAATTTTATATAATATATAAAAAACAATGGACAAGAATAACAAAAAATGACATAAAACATGAAAACACACCGATGAATATATAACCAAATGATGGTACAATATTTGACATTATGACATATTTGACATTATGAGCGGATATATTTAAAACAATAACCTATCGTATTTAACACAATAATCAAAATATTTTTTATAAAAAAAATAAACACATGTTAAATCCAATATCTTTTTTAGACTTATAAGTTTAAATACTATTTATTTATTTTTACTATAACACTAGTGGTTATTGGAAAAATTGACGGGCTAACATAACTGCGATACGTAATGCAACCGTTTTAGACTTTTAGGTATATGTTTTTTAATGTAGCGCAACTCCGTTTTACCTTTTCTTTTCTAAGAGACACTATATTATTAAAAGAACCTTCTAGCTAGGTAGGGGTTAGAATTTTTATTTTTTTTTTTAAATCTTGTTTTACGAATTAACCGGTTTAATACTTGTTCCTTAATTAACCTTATATTTCTTTTGAACGCTGAATGGAAATTATTTTATTAAAAGAATGCCATCCAACAAACAGCTAGAGAATATCAAAGATACAAATACCAGAGTTAAAAAAATAATAATAATAATAATAAAAAAGGGATGTTACGGTTTTTTGAACGCCCAAAAGAAGTTTATTAAATCACCAAAAAATTCAGCAAGATGCTGATTAACGCCAATACAAGCAGTTCAAAGGATACTCGCCCAAATGAAATAAAGAAAAACACATTTGATTTCATTCGATCACCGCTCGAGGTGACCGGCTTCTCCCCTACAAAAAGAACTTTTATTTTGGTGTGACCTTAATTCGAAGGATATGTGTTATATTAATCGGGTTCATCTATCCGTTTCACAGGCGGGACCGCACCCCCAACCCCCTTGGAAGGAAACTTATTGCGTTAAGAAAATCTTTTGTATTAACTTTGATAATTTTGCTTAAAGTAATACTTGAACACATAATCTTAATTTCCTTAACAAGTATTTCTTGATCTTCATATGTATTAAATATATATAATCATGTTTTTACAAGAAGAATATTCTATTTATGTTTCGGCGGTGAAGGAGATATTAAAAGAAAAGTTAGTCAAGTTGATTCAAACATAACATATAGATAGGCAACATTTTTTTCGTGGTTTTGGGCTCTATAGAGCATTCATTACCCATTTAATATTTTTATCTATATAATTACATTAAAAATCATAAATATTTTTTACTTTTCAACTTTATTATTACTATTTCTCTCTCATTCACTTACAACCACTTAAAATATATTAAAACATTATAGGGTTTTGATCAATATTTCCCCAAAATACAAATTGAACAGTAAATTTCTCATATATTTCACTCAGAACCACTTATAAGAGCATTCACAACTCATTCCCTAAATTTATGTGAGTGTATTCCCTATATTATATGATATGGTTATAAGTAGTCGTGAGTGAAGGATATGAGAAATTTAATGTTCAATCTGTATTTTTGAAAAACACTGTTCAAAACCCTTTAATGTTTTCAATATATTTTAGAGTTAATTTATATTTTTCTCCCTGAGGTTTGACAAAAGTAACTATTTTCCTCCAAAAGATTAGAAACATCAACTTATCTCCAAAAGTTTTATAAATTGTTTCGATTTCAATCCAAAAGCTTCATAATTTTGGATATAAGTTGAAACAACTAATGAAACTTTTGGATTGAAATTGAAACAAGTGATGAAACTTTTGAAGGTAAATTGATGTTTATAATCTTTTGGATGAAAATGGTTATTCTTGTCAAACCTCAGGAGCAAAACTGAACTTAACTCTATATTTTAAGTGGTTGTGAGTGGAGAAAAGAGAAAAAATAATGAATAAGTTGAAAAGGGGAGAGAAAAATTAGTGATTTTTAGTGTAATTATATGGATAAAGATAGAGAATAGGCTGTGAATGTTCTAACCATACAATATAATATATAAAATACACTCACATAAATTTAGAGAACGGACTGTGAGTACTCTAATAAAACTTTAAAACGTTGAAAAATGAAAGAAATACGTTGGAATGTGTGAGCATGTTGTAAGAACATATTTCATCTTCTCCATTTGTTTGTCATTATCTACTTAACTACAACAGTCTGGACATGAGCATGCTCCACACCACACTTGCAATTAATACTCTTTGAGTCTTGCCTCAAATGCATTTCACCGGTTTGTCAAAACCAGGGACGCACCTTGAAAATATCATGTGTTCCGACATTCTGATTTATGATGTTAAGATATTTTGTTGCTAAGATGTCGATCGATAACTCAAACTCTAAAAAATGCGTATCGATGATTAATATGAGTGTGTTAAGAGCTCCTTTTAAAATGAACATCTAAAAAATATAAGGTGAATGATGTTACTTACGTATAAAATTATGTTTGTAATACATAAACATTAGTATTAAGTATACAACATAAGAAAAATAATTGTTGATGCCACGTGACTGAGATACCTTGTTAGTATCCGCCTCTGCTATGATAATGATACCAATGTATTCTAGTTTTATAATGGCATGAACTCATTTGTTGTTTTAATTATACAACGAATAACATGATTAATGAGATTTTAACTTGAATACATTACTACACTTCATAGGACTTCTGTTTGCATAGTGTTTCGTAAAGCTCTTAACTTAATATACTTCAAGCGTTAAATATGCACCGTGACCCAGATATATCCTTTACCAAAAATTTTAGCTTACTTATATTTCAAAGTTTAATTTATAAATGAAAAAACTATAATCAGTTCGTAATGTTGTGCACAACATATAATTATTGTTTTCTCTTTTTCATTTCAAAGTTATAAGATGTCAAATGATTGATTGGTTCGTACATATAATAATATGTATGAAAGTTTATATTGTTATTATCTGTTCTTTTAACGGATGAAAGTTTATATTCACTTTTTTTTGAATGATAATTTATTAAAGCAAAGCAACAAGAATCAACAAGAGGCCGAGACCAAACAAGTAAGTTTTACTTTAAACGATAAATCTATACTACTCCTAAATTACTCCATATCACACATTTACTAGGTTTGAACCAAACAAGTAACAAACAATTCTTACCCTAAAAATGTCTGTTTGGGACCTTTGGGTTCTGAATTTTCTTTTTTCTTTTTTTTTTTCAATTCACATGCATGAATTTGACTTTTCCGTTGACATTTTGCCATAAATATTTAATTCCTCTTTGTCATAAACAGTTAGTTGACCTATTCTTTATAACTGTGTAGATCTTTGATGTGGCTCAAGTCCCTAGAGTTTATTGTCATAATAATTAAAATTGAATTTAAGAAAATATAGTAATTATTAAAGCAGAAAACGACTTAATGAAAAAGAAAATAATTAAAATTGGTTGGGTAGAATAGATCATCCCGATCGATAGATCTTAGAGATTTTATGATTTATCGTCCTAACCTTGATTTCTTAAGATTGTTAGTTTGTATAAATATTTAAAAACTGATTAAAAAATTTATCAGTAACATAACACAATTAATATACACTGATAACTAAATATTTTTTTCTTAAAAAGTCATAAAAGAAGCTAAACCACGTGTTCTCAAATGTAAGAAATATTATTTATTTTTAATACATACATGAATATGTAAAAAATTAAAAAAAAAATCTTTTATAAAAATAAATAAGTTGGCTCGTGAGCCACTTCGGCTCTGTTCATTTATAAACGAGCCGAGCCTGAGCTCACTAAAATATATGAGTCAAGTCGAATCGACTCGGCTTTTAAACGAACTGAGCCCGAACCCACACTGACTCAACTCAGTTTACAACTATACCATTAAAGCAAAACTCCGTGTATCTCATATCGTTCAAACATCCTTATTTCAATATGAAACATACTTTTTAAAACTGAGATAACTAAGTACATATTCAATTATTTTCTCATCTTTAACTTGGCCCATTTCTATTATATGACTAGCTCACATAAGTTTTGAATGCAAGTGTATGCCTTTAAATAGAGTAAATATAAATTATAAAGTAAGTGTGTTCACCCTTTAAAAAAGGAAAATCAACACAAGATTACTATTTGCATAAATTGTCGTGATATTTTATAGTAGGTTTTTTTAATGGATATAATTATTTTTGTAATATTACTTTAACTTTGTAAATAAATTTTAATTATTTAAAAAGTGGATACTATTTCAATTTTATAGAAGTTAAAAAAAGTAAAAAAAACATATCACTTTAATACAAGGACTAAATATTTAAAAAAAGGCGTTCTGGTAAAGCATGTTTTGAATAAATTAAAAAAATCTAAAAAAGTATAAAAAAAAGTTCAAAAAACATTTCAAAAAATTTAAAGATATTATTCGTAAATGGATTAAAAAAAGTTAATAAAAGGTTCTTTAAATAGTCAATGAACGTAGGGGTGAGAAATAATTGAGTTTCAAAACAACACCATCTTGGTAAATATTTTTCAACGTACATATAAATAAAATTTTTAACTAGGTATGCAAAACAAAATCGTAAGAAGCGAATAGCACCTACATTGGTGTTTATAATATCCACCAACAAAAGTGAATATTATGATGTTTTCAATACTTTTATTTAGATATCGATTTCAATTAATTTTCTTATGCATCCTTTATTTGACGCATTAATAAGAAAAAGAAATATTCATATTCCCGTATATTTTAATTCACGTTTAAGATATTAACCATCTTTATTATAAAGTTAATAATAATGTTTATGTTATTGTAAACTACATTCCATATACCCCAATATTATTTATAAAAAATATAACGTATTTTTAAAACCCTAATTTATATTAATATATATTTAGATTTTAGATGTTCTCATGTAGAACTCATTAAAACAATCTTATAGTAGTAGTTAAACCATATAAAGGTTGAATCTTGCATGCTAAAGTCTTGGAATGATTTGGATAAAGCTAGAAGGTTAGTGAATTTTCAACAATATTTCACCAACACAAAGGGAACTCGCCTTTTTTCTAACTTAAGAGAAAGTTCAAGAGAAAAGTGCACAGCTTTTGTACCTATAACCTGCCCATATTTGTGCCACAATCTATATTGTGTTTTGAATGTTTCTTTGGATTCTGTGGTACATGTGGTTCAAGTTGGATCATGCATTTCTTGTTGTTGGTTGGTGAATCCTCTTAATCATTTCATGTGGATGCAAGCTTCACTCAAGTTTGAATAGTCTTTGCCTTTACCTACTTCCCTGACTTCATGCTGTTTTTGTTTACTTGTTCACAATATATTTAAATATATTTTACTAAACCTCTTAAATTATAGTGTTGGAATCACCATTATGCTAATGTGTTACATAAGGCTACGTTGAATTAAGAAACATAATACATCATAGAACCATGGAAACCGTTTTACCTTAGTGCATTGTATTTTAATTATGTTTATCTACCTGGTTGGATTGTGATTATTTTCATGATTTTCTCTTTTTAAATCTCTACAACCAAGAACAGATAAAATGAGAAATTAAAATAAATGACTGAGATAAAAGCTCTACCGCGTAATTGTTATCGTCGTGATTGTTAATAATTTTAGTGGTATTGATTAAAGTCATTTTAGTATAACCGAATTGACTTGATGATCACATAAGAAATTAAATCAAGATTGATATGAGTTAGAGGGTGTGAAGTACACACTCGGTCCTGAATATTCTGCTTTGAAGTAATAACGAAACTTTTGGCGAAGCCTCTACACCATGAGGATTCAAGTGGGCACCCACGCCATATAGGATTTGAGGCAACTCAAGTGGTGGAGGTCGTGTTGCAACTTGCAAACTGTTTAAGATACATCTACTTGATATGAGCCCCGGTTAATGTGGAAAATCTTATGTTGCCTTATTGAAGTAACAACGGAAATTTCGAATTTACTTGACTCATGAAAAGTTTAATAAATTGATCGTAAGTATGAATTTGCTATCAATAGTTAGTTTGTACTGATAATAAGTCGTACTGAGATAAACAAAAACATGTTTCATCAACGACATCTGGTCTATAACCATCATTTGCAACTTAATGTTAACAGCAAATATACATAAAAAGATAGTATGACACTCCCAAAATTCTGACCAAAACGACAAAAGGGTTTGGGAACGGCAACCCCTGAAAGCGTGGTCCAAGAGGCAAAGCCTTTGGTTGGAGAAGGATGTGACCCGCATCAAAATCTTTATTTTGAGAGAAATACTTCAACTTGTACCATCCAAAACACACAATCTCAATTCTCAATCCGTGTGCCCTTTTCCCGACTCGCTTTGTAAATCAACGCTCGATTCTCGATGACCTGAAGTGCGGCCCCGAAAGATATGTAAAATATTTCCATCCTAGCATTAAGTTAGTGATAATTTCTAAGCAACCTCAAACCAACCTTAGATCACAAAGAAAAGCTCGACTTGACTTACGGTGAAACGTTTGTCTTTTGAAAATGAGACTTTTGAATCCTTGATATTCACATTTACATATGAAACACAATATAAGTAATAGTTAAATTATTAATGCATGTTGGTGAAATGCAAAAACAAGTATCATATTAAGATTGTACATATAGTCTGATCAGAAATGATGCAAATATGATGGATAGAACCTTGAAATAGGTAATATGTCTAAGCGTGGCTGGTAATGGTTTGATTTTAAATGTTTATGACTTTCTAGGCATTGACGGCCTCACAAGTTATCCGATAACAAAATATTATTAGTGAACAACAAAATATCTTGATGTGTATTTCATCTTGCGAACCTAACATGGTTAATCTTAAATTAATACGCATGTGGTTGGTTATGAAATTGATTTGAGTCCGACGAGCATTATTCACCAACATTATTGTTGATATTGAATTTTAAAATTTTTTTCAAGTAAAGAATGATTGAACTAAATAACTAAAAATATTATTTGATCATGCTATGGTATAAACTCGTAAGTGCATCTAATGTCAAAAGTTGGAAATCCCATTATAAGATAAGATTGACACATCTCTTGTTTGAAACCTCGTGGCTTGTAATTATGAATATGATTTTATAAAACAATATTACGAATTGGTAAATGATTTAGTTTCAAAGATTAACTTGAATTCCGAACATTATTACGATATTGTTATTTAACGAACTTCCGTTGCTAAAAATCTTGAAAAACTGATTTTTTTGAATAAAATATAAAACGATCGCAATTGATTCAGGCGGCTTGGGGTGACTCAAACCCAGAGTGTGACAAATAGTTTGCGCGATTAGTATAATCAATAATAACTAAGTTATTGATGAAAATTTTATTTAAATTATAACTCTCACACTTTACAATAATAACAGCCAACCGCTTTATTTTTTCACATAAAACTGCAAACGTGTCATTTCAAACATTGTAAATGCTTCAAACTCTATATTAAAGGATTTCATTTGGTATGTTTAACACAGATTTATAATTTTATTTAGCAAAGAGAAATCATCGTGCTCCTGGAGAACTTTATTTTTGAGGTGACACACAATTTATTCAAATGGATCCGTGGTCAACATGAATAATCAGATGCTCTTTTCTTCTTTTGTTATTTGTTATTTTCTTTATGTTTACTGCAATCTATGTAACATGTGTTCTTTTATTAATTGTTGTATTTGTTTAATTACTTAAAGCATTCACATCAGATTTTTTATTTATATTCTTATAATTACATTAAAGATTATTATTTTTTCTCTTTTCTTATCAATTAAATAATATTTTTTAATACTTTATCATTATCTTTTTTATCTCTTTCCACTTATAATCATTTTCAAAAATATTAAAAAATTTATAAGGATTGAATAGTAATATTTCAAATATACAAATAAACAATAATTTTTATCTATAATCCACTCACAACCACTTACAGCTATTTCCTAAAATATAAAAAAAATACTCACATAACTATAGAAAATTAATCGTAAATACAGGTAAAATAAATTTTTTGTCCGCCTATTGTAAATGCTAGTAAGTTAAATATTTTGTCCTTTACAGTAAAGCACATTATGGTGACGGCTCTTAATATTGAAAAATTTTCACCTGCTAACCTTTTAATGGAAATTGGCCTCATTTATTACCATTTAGATTTTAGGCTAACGAATATTCACTTCAACCATTAACTAACTCCCATCACCTCTCATGTGAGGGTATATTGGTATTTCTCCACTATCCTTCCTTTTTCATTAGACCTTAAACTCTCTCTCTCTTCTTTTTCTACCCCCTTTACTTCTCCATTCCACCAAAACTAACCCTAAATCCGTGATACTCGAAAGCAACCATAGGTGAGTGTTGTTCATTCGATAAAAGCCTTGATTAACCAACTGTTAAAGCATTATATGGTAAGCATACTCAACTGCTTTTGGTTTTATTCGTTAAAATTCATACCTTTAATTGCATTCTGTGAATTTTATCAATGCTATTGGTTTCTCATATCTGTATTCTATCAACTTGCACTACAGTGATAAGTTTACAAGGTTTTTTGGACGTTAGATATGAAAGAGTTGTACAAAGTTATATTGATATGATATATAGACAACTTTTTGTAAACCTACAAAAGAGGTAACGATCTGATGAAAACGGAGAGAATGATAGAGAATTAACAATTTACTCTTATGTGAGAGAGGCATGATGGGATACAATAAATGAAGTGGATGTCCGTTTGCCAAAAGGTTAATAAATAAGACCAATTTCTACTAAAAAGTTAGCGGATAAAATTTTTAAAAAATAAGGACTCAATCTATAATGTGTTTTTGTTATAAAGGACAAAAATTATAGTTTGTTCTTAATTTTACTCAATACAAGCAATATCCTTTGACATTGGTTTGTGTTGACGTTCACAACTACTAAGCACTACTGTGCTTTCTCATTTTATTCATAGTTTGCATCAATTTAACGAATTTCTTCTAATTGATATTTTTTATTATTCTTAGTAGTAAAATGCGATTTTCATCCTTAGGTTTCATAAAAATTATCATTTGAGTCCAAAAGTTTACATTTTGTTATTTTCATCCAAATGTTTCACAAAAATTGTCATTCGAATGCATTTAACTACTTTTAATTAACACCGTTAACGTTTTCTGTCAAGTTTTCTACATTAGAAGTATTTGTCAAGATATTTACAAATAACAAAAAATAACTGAAGGTGACAGTTTATACCTAAAAGATTAGCAGCAATATCAATAGAGGCTAATAGTGATAGTTCTTGTCGGCTTGTTATAACTTATACGATACAAATGAATTGGTTAGCCGTTTCTCTCAAAGAGAAAAATAATTATGGTTAGTACGAACGTAGAGGTTTGCACAAATCATGCAAGTTTATAAGACTAAAATTGTGGATCCCCATTGGTGCTCCGTCTTGTGATGATTGTGGTTAACGGATCACTAGGACCACACTCTATATCACTGAAAGACACTCTAAATGACTAGGACCACAAGTTTAAATCGTTAGTGCAAATAATTTTAATTGAGTTAATTAGAAGTTTATTGTTCGAGAAGTCTAAGAATTTTATTTTAATATAAGTTACTATCATCTTTGTGCTACGTTTATAAGATGTATTCGGCTTTAACATTTGACAAATTATGGTTTTAATCTCAAACTTTAACAACATTATAAAATGATTGATTGATAACATTAATAGTACGTGTAAGTTGATGGAAATCATCATTCATGATAAATAAAAAACAACCCATTTGTTTTTCAAAGTACCTTTTTTACATCTACAACTAGAGGTGTACAAACCGGTTTTTTGGCCCAAACCGGTTCGGGTCCCAAACCGAAACCGGTTTGGTCAAAGACGGTCAAAACCGGTTTGGCCCGAAACCGGTTCGGGTTCAAACCGGTTTCAAACCATAAAATCCCAAACCAGTCAAACCGGTTTGGGTCGGTTTGGAATCGGTTCGGGCCCAAACAGGTTCGGCCCAAACCGGTTTAAATTTTTTTTTTTAAACTTTGGATTTTTGTTCTATTGAAATAAAATTTTAAACTTTTAATTAAAACATAAACATTTATAACATTTATATAATTTAAACAATTTATAACATTTTATATAATTTATATAACATTTATAAACAATTTAAGCATTTTAATAATTATAACATTTATAAACAATTTAAACAATTTAAACAATTTAAACAATTTATAAAACATTTATAACAATCTATAACATTTAAAACATTTAAATAATTTAAACATTTAAAACTAAACATTAACATAGTCGTTTCTTCGTTCGTATTAGACTTGTACGTTTATTCCTCGCCACCAGAACCGGAACTGTTACGAAGGTAGTCATCATATGCCGCTTCATCATCAGTCATTCCTGGTGTCAATCCGCTCTCTACCTCGTCCTCGTATAATTCTGCTTCGTATTCCAGTTCTCCTTCAAGTGAACGTTTGTCTTGTACTCTTTCCACGGCATCCAAATAATCTTTCAAGCAAATTGACATTTCAACTGCTTGTGGAGTGAGTCGAGTTCGTCTTATTGATATAACTCTGCCACTAACAGAAAAAACAGATTCCGAAGCTACCGTAGAAGCTTGGACGGTTAGTAAATCTCGGGCCATGATGGATAGGATGGGAAATTGATCTTCCTTACCTTTCCACCAAGCCAACAAGTCAAAATTTTTAAATTCATGTGGAGTCATAGTCGATAAAAAGTTTGTAAGACCATACCTCCCGAGTTCACTACTCGGAGTGTCACCACGTTGACGTTTATTATATTCATCCCTTAAAGTATTATATAAATCAAACATTGGATTATTCGAATTTTCGGCATTTGCCGCATGCCTTAAAGCATCATGAATTTGTGATGTTTTCCCGTATTTTAATAAATAAACATCATACATTTGTTGTAATTGTTTGTTGAAATTAGCTTTTAAAGTTGTACCATACATTGGTTTACCAACTTCTAAATCCAAACTAAAAGTAATTTTATCAAGTAAAGTTTCAACTCCCGACTTGTTTAAACAAGGGTTTAAAGCTGCGGCACATGTAATAACGGGAGGCATTTCTTCAAAATACTTTTTAAGTTTTTCTTTCATTGGGGGTATCATATCCGAATAAGGTCTACCCCTAAACGACAATTCATTTAATTTTGAAGTCATTAAATAAATTTGGTAAAGTACCAACGGACTCGTTGGGTAATAAACTCCAGAAAGACATGTAGTTGCATTTTTAAAAACTTGAAGCATTTTTGTTACTTCTTCGATGATGGCCCAACCCGATGGATGGTAAGAATTTGCCTTTCCCCGACTTACCAAACTATTATGAAAGATTGAGCACTTGTTGAAGCCATTTCAAGGATTTTGTGAGAGCGTTTACAACGAGTAGAGAGTGTTTGTAGAGAGCGTTTGAGCGTTTTTGAGATTTTTGAGAGTAGAGAGTGTTATAAGTTGTTGTGATTCAACCAAAACATCAAATACATATATATACTAACCTAGTGGGGGTATAATGGTAAAAAAACATTAAAAAAACGGTCAAAAATGGGTTCTAACGGCTATATAGCCGTTGGGTAACGGTAACCGGTTTGAAAACCGGGTTAAAACCGGTTTGAAAACCGGTTTGAGGTACCGGTTTGAAAACCGGTTTGGAAACCGGTTTGGAACCGGGTTGAAACCGGTTTGAATACCGGTTCGGGTTGAAACCGGTTTGGATATTTGAAAGGGGGAACCGCTCAGGAACCGCCGGTTCGGGACCGGGTTGGAACCGGTTTGGGCCAAAAACCGGTTCCGGTTTTTTTGGCCGAACCGGTTCCCCAACCGGTTTTTTTGGCCACGTCTATCTACAACTCATCCCTCCCCTACAACTTAGAAATAAGAGCATTTATAATAGGTTTTTATTTTTAATATGAGTGTGTATCTTATATTATGAGTATTTTTCTACACAATAAGAGCATTCACAGTAGGCTGGATTTGAAAATAATGATTTTAGAAGATATATCTACACAAATGTATTATTTTACACGTAATCTTTTAGATGAGCGTTTTAAACTCCATGACTTCAAAAACATAACCACGTAAAGTTAGAAGTTCACAAAGAATAACCATAGTAGTATAAATGATGTCCCCATTTCATGATCCATTACTCATATTTTGTTATTGAGTTTCTCAAATTTATGTCAAATGTGCTGTTGCTTTGTGCAGGAAGAGTGATAAGTACGGCCACATGGAAATATTGGTAACTAAATTTGTGAACTCTTATGACCAGCATTGCAACCATTTTTTTTTTATTTTTTTTATTTGATTGTTTACGTTATTATCTAAGATGTTTATTTAATGAAGATTTAAACATGAGTCTCTTAAAGACATTTCAGATGTCATATCACTAGGTTATCTTCTAATGGTTAAATAGAGGTGAATCAATTGATAACAAGTCAATCATTCCACGATTAAACATAGTTTCATTATAGTGAGGGATTATGAAATAAAAGCATGGTTATAGTTGGACTGTGTATTTATATCCTTTGTTAATTTAAGTGTTTCTAATATAATAGTAGACCATTGCATATACTCATGATGGTTTTATAATATTTTAGTTATTGTTAAAATCATAACAAGTTACATGGTAAGGACAATGCGTAATTTCTTAAAACTTAAGACAAATCTAAAACATGAACGTTTGACATGTCCCGATTGTGTAATTAGTGTATGTTTTATAAGATGAAGTGTGATTCACAATTATTTAACTGACCTTATAGATATTAATGTTACCTCTATAAGTTTATGTTGACACACATGTAATAGGGATCGTTCCAAAAGTACATGTTATAGGGACCTAGAAAATAACATTATCCGGACCACTATTTAATGAGAAGTAACCATAAAATTAATATATCTATAAAGAAAAGATTATAAATAATTAATGTGAGATTGGGATGGCAAAAGAAACAAGAAAATTAATTGCGTGATATATATGTAACTTGAGTCGAACAAAATCTAAGTTTATTCCAGATTAAGATTTTCTTTTATGTAATATTTTTTATATCTGTGTAAATAAGTATAACACAAATTGAATGATTAAATATTAAATGGTTAACAATGAAAATTTAGTAGTGAATTCATTGTGTGAAAGTGGAAATGAAAAGAGACTATTTTTGCTTTAAATTCTTATCCAAGTTTTTGGACAGACTCGTGGGGTGACGGTTTCCTCCCACTTCATGGGTTGGGCCGACTGGACAACATATGACGTACCAATTGTGTAATATAGTGTATGTTTCATAAGATGAAGTAGGATTTAGGATTGTTTAACAGATGTTATAGATTATATATTCAGGAGAATGACTCAAAGTGTAAGTTTAAAAAGATAAGTTTATGTCGATTCACGTGTACTTTCAAAAAGAACATGTCATAGGGCCCTAGATAAAAACATTACATGGACCCACTAAATGAAAGGTAACCAAAAAAGTTTTACATCTGTAAACGAAAAAGAAAATGTGAGATTGAGAAGGCAAAAGAACCATGAAATTTTTATGGGTATGTAATTTGAGTCAAAACAAAAACCCTAAATTAGTTCTTACTAAATTTTATTTTATTTAACATTTTGTTATCCACACAAATGTGTATAACACATGTTAGAACATAAAATATTAAATAATTAATAATAAATAATTTAAAATTAATCTCAAACAAAGTCAAAATTTTAATTTGATCGTAGTTACTTATAATATTGTAAATTTGAAAAATTAAATTTTAAATATCGTAGAAATAAAACATAATATCTATGATGAAGAATATAATTAAAATTTAGAGTAAATTACTGTTTTCGTCCCTGAGGTTTGACGAAAATCACGGGTTCAGTCCAATAGTTCATTTATTACACTGACGGTCCAATAGTTTTAAGGTTTGTTTCAATCCGACCCACACCACTAACACCGTTAAAATTTTCTGTTACTTTAATCTGAAATGACAAATTTACCATTGTAATTAAAAATACAAATAACAAATAAAACCCCATCCTTTCCCACCCCCAATCTGATATTCCTCTTCTCTTCATCTCTCTCTCTCCACAAAAAACTCATCACCACCAACACCACCACCACCATCGCCACCACCACCACCACCATCGCCACCACCATCGCCACCGCTGTTGCTGCCACCACCGCCAGCACCAAAGAATAACTTTGATTACGCCACCATATTCTATCCATCTCTTCCTCTCTATTAAAAAATCCTACTGTGACCCTATCTACCATCACTTCCACCGCGTTGCCACCTTCACCACCACCACCACCGTCATCTTCTGCCTTCAACCATGTTCTAACCCATTTTTGAACTACAGTTACCAATCACACCTAATAACTCCTCATCTCCACCTCATCGACTTCACCGTCGTTAATAACCACCACCACCCCCACCTAAACCCATCGGCCACCACCATTTAGATCTCTCGTTCTCTGATCTCTCTCTTGTCTATTGATGATGAATGAAGACAAGTGAGAAGGCGATGGTTTGGGGAAGAAGGCCACTGTTGGTTTAGGGTTTTGATTTTGAGTTCAATAGAAAGAAAAAAGTCTTGGGCTAGTGTCCGGCGGGTTTCCGGCGGTGGTGGTGGTGAGCGATGGCGGTGGTCGTGACCGTGAAGGTGGTGGAATGCTGGAATTCGGAGAGAGAATAGTAGTGTGTGTGTGTGTGAGAGAGAGAGAGAGAGAGAGATATAGAGAGAGAGAGTGAAAGAGAAAAGATATAGATATATGGGTGGAGGGATAAGGATGGGGTATTCAATCCAGGGGTATATATGTCTTTTTGCGTTATTTAACGAAACAAACACTAACGTTGTTAGTGGTATGGGTCGGATTGAAACAAACGTTAAAACTATTGGACCGTCACTGTAATAAATGAACTATTGGACTGAACCCGTGATTTTCGTCAAACCTCAGGGACGAAAATCGTAATTTACTCTAAAATTTATAATACTATATGAAAATTTTTTATTTTAAATCTAAAATTTAAAAAAGTAAATAATTATAATTTAAGATATGCTCTTTAATAAGGAGAAAGAAACTGGAAAAGTAACGACGGGGCTGACAAAGTTGTAACACATGGCAGCCCACTTATTTATTAGGAATAGATGTTGTTCAATGGCCTTGATAACAATTGCATTCTTAATATATGACTTAACCAATTAGTGTAATTTATATGTTATGTAATGTCCTCTGCATTAATATCATACAATAAAGGTTCAACAACTAATATGAAAGATACAAGTCGCATGAGTCATAGACAAAGAATACATGTATGTGATTAAACCGATGAACTTCAACATTATGATTCATGTCCCAATGGTTAGGGCGTTTGGCCGTCATTGTACAAACCTACACCCAAAACAACAAGAAAATTTTTTTTTAGCATGTGCACTCGATCAATCGAATGGACCACATAATTAAATTCTTCGTGTTTGTATGATTTATTCTATTTTCCAATTTGTTTTATTCTTGTTAATTATGTTCTTTAATTTTAATTGTCCATTGCTTCATTGGTCTAACGTGCCATATCTTTCAATACAATTCCATAGTCGAATTTGTTCTATCTTTGTCGCGTAAAAAATGTAAAAATTAAAATTAAAAAAGAAAAGAAAAGAAAAAGATTGTATTGACAGTTGACATGAGGAAAAGTTGACATTATAGTTATATCTCTCTCTCGGAAGATTAGTTCATTCACCTAATTAATCAGTTGTGATAGATAGGGTATGGGTCGTGTTTATAGTTCCCTTGTGGTTTTACGTTAGCCTGATTTGATGCAAAGTCATCAAATAATTTGATGATTTCACACCACCGTTGACAAACTAGAAATTCGAAACCGAATAATCGGCACCGACTTTATTAATAACTATTTCCCACTAGTTTTGTGATATTTCAAATGTTTTTAGTACACCCATTACTACACAAATATTATAATAATCACGATTGAAAAAGTTAGCTAGTTTTAGTTTTTTATTTTTTTAAAAATTAACAATTAATTTTAATTTACAATGAATAGTGTGGTCGAGATGTCATGCAAATAACTTGGATGTTATATATGCGTTTTTGTTTATCATTATTGATTATTTTTAGCTTTATTATGTTGTTTATGAAAACCTTAGTTTATAAGTCCTTAAATTGTTATAATTATCTAGAAATATAAATAGTTAAATCATGAAAATAGTTCTTACACATATGGGCGAAAGCATAGAGGAGAACCCTCTTTTTTCGTCGGCAGTGTTAAATTTTAGTCCGATAATGTAATTTTGTGGCCCGATAGTATAAATTTTTATATAAATATCGAGTTTGCCCCCTAAAAATATTAATTTCACCCCCGCCCTCCTACGTGAATATTCAAGCTTCGCCACTGCTTACACAGATTTTCCATTGTTCTATCATTTGAGAAAATAATATGTTTGCATACTAAGCAAAAGAAAAAGGGAAAAAGAAAAAAAATAGATTTGGTTATTTACTATTAATTTTTTAACGAATTCGTATATTAAGACTAATTTTTTACCCTAACATAACAGAAAAATAAAAGAGAATAACAAGTATGAATATTAAAATTTCATCATAATTTAACAAACAAGTTAATGAAACGTACCGTCAATTTCCAAACTCATTACAAATTGTATATAAACATTTACAAAGGTCGGTGGCATATGCCACGGGCCAAAAAAAAACCCCTCAACTTTCTTTATTTGGTACTTTTTACCCCTAAACATTTTGTAAAACTTTGAAAAATATCACTTTCACCCCATTAAGTTTTTAAAGTTCCAGATTTACTCTTGTAAAATATAAATTCGAGCCCATCATCGTTAGGACCTAACTAGATGTGACTCGCATTAACTATTTTTCGACAAACGCCTACATTTTGATGCAAATATAATATATTTTTGTTTACTCTACGTTACGACGTAAACTTAATTTGGACACGAGTCAAATATAAATGTTTCAACATATGTTGTGTTTGGAAAAAAGTCGGGTCTAATATAATATGTTTTCATTCAACGGTATAAATTCGAGTCACTCTACATATTGGCGTAAATATAGTTCGAAAACGAATCGGGTCGATTGTAATTTATACATTATCACGCAACGTACGCTGTTGCGACAACACGTGACGGGTAAAAATGCTAGTTAAATTTAATAGCCAAACTTGCTAAGTTTTTACTTGGTACACACAAATTGTTACTTTGTCTAGATCACATGAACAACCATGTAATATACTCTACTAGAAAACATGAAAATTTTGTCAAATCAAACAGAGTTTATTTATAATTTTGTTTATAAATTGTGAGCTGTATTGTAGCAACCAGCCAATCACGCAACACTAAACGCATGCCACACAAAAGTCCAGCTTACATTGGCCCATTAAACGCTACACAACAGCCCAGTTTACACAACGCTAAACTTTTTTTCTTTCTTTTTCTTTTCCCACGCATTGTGGCTCCTTAAATTATTTGAAACCAGTTTAAAACTAGATGGTTATTATAAAGCTTTTAATTTTTAATATTAAAGTCTCAACACAAAAATCCAAAAATATTAAAGTTGTAACTAATTTATTTCATATCTTTTTTAAAATTACTAGAATATATTATTTAATAATACCTTTTACTTTTTTATCAAATAGACTGAACTTTATCAAAATATATGGTAGAGATTTTGCCTTCTAAAGAAAAAGTCTTGGGTTTAAACTAAAGCATGCTATAAATTAGTTTTGTGTAATTTAAAAACAGTGTAGATTTGTCGTTAAATTAATAAAAATAACCTATAAGTATAAGTTTTAGTGCCAACAAGTGATAGTAAATTGGTACATCAACATTTAAATACTATAATTTTCATATCGTATTCTACATTTAATTTCAAATTTCAGATTTCTCTTTCATTGAGTGACAACTTGATATCTTTGGGATTAATTTTTACTTCTAATTATATATATATCAACTTTAAACAACAAATTAAATACTAGAAAATAAAGGACAAAACAATCAAATATTAACTTGTGTTATACAATGGGTGGTATGATCATCATTAATTTCTGTTATACTAGCTTCATTCAAGGCTTATGTAACTGTAAGTTATGGGAAGAAGCAAAGATCATGATTTCATTATAGAGGTTTCTAATGTCGAAAAATCTCACCAAACGTGCTTACTTTTACCTAATGCTCGTGACTTATAATACACTGATGGATGGATACATTTCAGTTGACGGAGTAGATGACGCCAGAAAGTTATTTAATCTGATGTTTTATAACAGCACCTTCAGTGTAGCAAGAGTACATGACAGCTTGCTCTCTTTATTACTAGGCCTGAGCTTCAATGGTATATACTATTGACTAATCGCGTTATTAAAGTGAATCAACAGGTGTGATTCTAAACAGATTGTCAACAGGAAACTAATTTCACCATGAATTGAAACAAACTTTTACTACTAGAATTGAAAATGATCTTCATGAAAGTTAAGATGCGCCTCAGTTGCCGCCATTTTCATCCGTCACTCCAGTCATAGCTTGCTGAAAGACAAGGGCACCAAGTGAGCATAAGAACAGACTAAAAAGATAGTTTAGGCAGTGACATATTGCACCTTTATGCAAGCCAATGTGTACTGCACATCACTTGCAGATACTTGGTGGTGAATCACAATCCTTACCCTGCACCATATATTAAACTTTACTCACCTCAAACTTAGCAAGAACTGTAGTGAATGTATCAATATTGTCCAAATAAGTAAAGGGAAGGCAACAAGTTTATGACTTTAAACGGTTAATAGATCGATTCAGACCTTGATGAGCTATCTGGCATCAAAAGTATGCCATGCTCATTCATAATTTTGCCCAACTTTAATGCTGTAATATGTGACCCCTTTGATATCTCAAAGTAGACCTGCTCATGAACCAACATTACTTAGATGTGATCATGAAGACATACTTACCAAAAAGGCAAAAACTGAGATTTAATCATATACTGCTTACAATATTTGTCTCCACTGAAGCTACATCCACACTCAGACCCTTGATTTTATTCAACCCTTCTGGAAAACAAGATTCAAACTGATATATTAATGTTTTGCAGACTGATATATAACCAATGTCTGTGAATGAAATATTTATTCACTCAATAAGAACACTTTAAAGAAGTAAGCATGTTGTTACCAGCTAAAGTCTTGGCATTTTTGTGATCGATCGCAAGCTTTTGGACATTTTCTTGTAAAGCAACAAGAGCAGCAGCACATAAGATGCCAACCTGTCTCATTCCACCCCCTAAGGTTTTCCTCAGAATCCTTGCCTACAGAATAAAGTCCCAAATTTGTAACTTAAAAAGACATCATTAACCAAAATTCCAAAACATATGTTTCAAGCACTACAAGAACATACCCTGGCAATGAAGCTTTTTGTCCCCACAATAACACTTCCGACTGGCGCCCCAAGCCCTTTCGACAAGCATACCTAACAATCAAACCATTGATTCTACTTTAATTCTCTCTACTATGATTCTTGTTTCCCTATGGGCATATCAAAAGATTTCAAAAGTAAGACAAGAGTACAAGACCCCCCTACCGAAACTGAATCAGCAGCTTGTACAAGCCTATCAACAGGAACATTAAGAGCCTGAAACAATATTACACTATTTTACTAATCTATGTATAACAAGTGAGCTTCAATCTTGAACAGTACTTTCAACTCACAGCAGAGGCATTAAAGATTCGAGCTCCATCGATATGAAGCTTTAACCCATGCTTTTTTGCAAGCTCCCCAACCTGATCTGTATACTCAACAGAAAGACACCTACCACCAGAGCTGCAACATCAAACATCTCTATTACACATTTCATCAAACACCTGTAGAACATCAACAAAAGTTCAAAACCGTAACCAAATTCATACTTAGCATGCGAATTCTCGAGGCAAATAAGCCTCGTTTTCGGGTAACAAATCTCAAAGCCAGGGTTCCGAATCGCAGACTCGATCAAATCAACATCCATCGTCCCATCATCATTGTTCATCACAGGCCTAGGATGAACACCCCCAATCGTAGAAATCCCACCATTTTCGTATATGTGGATGTGAGAATTGTTCCCAAGGATCACTTCACTTCCCCTAATCTCACAGTGCACAAGAACACTCACGAGGTTACCCATCGTCCCCGAAGGTACAAACAGCGCCGCCTCTTTGCCTGTAATTCGCGCCATTTCAGCCTCCAGCTGTCGAGCCGTTGGATCGTACATCAAAACGTCATCATCTACGTCAGCCTTCGCCATCGCTAAACGCATAGTTTCAGTGGGTTTCGTCACCGTATCTGATCGGAGATCTATCGTTCTCGTCACCATAGCTGCGGGAGATTAAACAGTTAAAAGCTAATTAACAAACAAACATATTCACAAATTAAACAGTGATTACCTTGGAATCGAGTAATCAATGAACTGATTGAAGTGGGAATTTATTGATTGATTGAATGAATTGAAAATGGAAAACGACAGGTGAAAACGAAACGATGGGGATCAAATAACAAGAGCAGAAGGTGTTGAATGGAAAGAAGCCAAAAGAAAAAAAGGTGATGGCTCACGAGAAGCAATGGCAGTAGTTGGCAAGATGTTAGATGGCCACATCATGCATATATACACCATGCATGCAAACCTGCATTTCGCCACTTTCTCATAAAACATATGTTAAAATATATAAAATTGGCATACACTTAAATTAGTCTTTTGTAAAACGTTTCATTTATCATTTATGTTAATTCTATATTTAAGATTAAAACAACTGATGGGTGTTTATTTGTGCTATGCAGCGGCTCAATTTTTAAATAAAAAATACACGAAAACGTAGATAGAAATATTCATAATATGCACATACTTAGATTTACATATAAAATCTTATTTTCTATTATTTTACTACTTTAATAAAAAAATAACTAAAAGTGACATGTGTCAACATCACATGTATTCGCATAAAAAATTTTCCGTTTATTTCTCTTATTAAATAACTACATTAATACTAATAATGTCATTTAGTTCCTCTTTAGATTAAAAAGAGTTTTTAATAAATTAAAAAAGAAATCTTTCTATTAATGTTATATTTTTATGAAAGGAAACTTTTTTAAAACATTTAACTTTTTTTTAAAATACGTAATATATTAAAATTAGCTTTTTTGAAAAGTAATAATTTTTTTAAAAAAAATATTAATATAGTTTTATAATTAATAAAATTGACATTTTAGAAAATGACATGTTTTAAAACAAAATGCTTATTTTTTTTAAATAAAGAAAAAAATTAAAAAGCTGATATCATATTTTTATCATGTATAGCCATTACTTATATAGTTTTAATCATATGTTATCTTAATATAGTTTTATAATTAATAAAATTTTATTATATCTAATATTTAATTTATTCAACCTGTGTCAATGTGTAATACACAAATTTACTAAAGCTAGACAATAATAATAAGCGTGTCGCGACGTTATATTTCAAATTTCTTAAAATATTATATATTAATAGTTAAAAACTAAAACGAATTTGAGCTTTCTTGGTTTTCAATAAATTCACACCGTAACGATTGAACCAGTTACATGTAATATTATTTAAATCGATCATAGTTTATATTAAATGTATGATGTGTACAGTGTGATGCTCGTAATTATGAGTTTGAGAGTTTGTGTCTCGCTGGGGTTGTAACCAAACTAAACCTTTTATTAAATGTTATGAACGTAACTGAATGATCACAACATTTGTTCATGTTCATTGATTTAATTAATCGAGCGAACTTACCGTCAAACGGTTCACAAACGTACAGCTCGCTAAACATTTCATTTGTTACAACTTTAAATCTCATGATTATTAAAATATAATAATAATGTATAATTAAAGTAAGATTAGATTTGGGTATCCGCCATAGTAACTCACCCTCCTTTTGCTATTGCATGTTTCGACCAGCTTAAAATATCGCAAGCAGAAACATACTTTTAAGGTAAATATATAAAAAGATGATTAATAATTAAAGTATAAATCAAGATTAACAAAGAATTATATCTAAATAAATTAATGATACCGTATACGAACTTGATCGGCCCTAGAATTTACATATTTTACTATTTTAATATTTGCAATGAATAGTCCTAATCAAATAATTGGTACTAACACAAGTGAAGCGGATGATGATACTATGTATTGGCCTAACTTTAGATGTGGTTAACAAATTCGCTTTTGCTTCGATCATCATATCTTGATTTTCAATATAATGTTAGTGGTTTGAAAATTCACTTTTATGATTCGGACTTTTCTTAGTATAATTGAATCATCTTAAATTCAAACTCCTGTTATAGTGTTATATGTATTATTTGATGGTTATAAAAATAGGTTCAAACTCTTGTTATATGTATTATTTGATGGTTATAAAAATAGTTGAAGTCACGTGGTTTTCTCACCCCAAACTTTAAATAAACCTATATAATTTTCTTTCCTTTTAGCTATCATCGTCTCTCTAAACTTTTTGCCTTACATTATATGAAATTATCAATTTTAACTAACCGAAAAGAACATGAAATGTGATGAGCGACAGATGGATTTATTTAGCATGTATAGCATGTTAAATGCAAAGAGAACCAAAAATAACTTCTAATGCTCACATTGTTTTCCTTTTTGTTTTATTTTATATAGTTTTGCAAAATCCAAAACAGTCGCCTAAATTATGTTAGGTCCCCCTTCAAGTAAGTACATGTGATGTAATTAAGTTGTTGATCGAAAACAATGACACCTAAAAAGTACAAACGTACTATGCATACTATTATATTATAATTAGTTTAAAACGATATGTTTTACATTTACCAAATAGTAAATACTATTAACGTAAATTATCATTTTCGTCCTTGCGTTTTAGTGTATTACGTCATTTTAATCCAAAAACAAATTTTTTATCTTATGTGTACCTGACATTTCAAAAACTTGTAGTTTTCATTCAGTTTCGTTAAACTCGTTTATTTAGCTGTTTATGTACTTTTACACTTCATCAGAAAAAAAACCCCTAAATAAACATTGTTCAATTACTCCGAACATTTAAATATTATTCAAAGTTGAGGTTCACTTAATGGATTAAAAAAACAACGTTAATAGAACTGGCTGAAAATGACAAATTTTTAGAATGTTAAGGACAAAGATGAAAAAATAAAGTTTTTGCTTAAAAACGACAAAAGGCATCAAACGTTAAAGACAAAAATAACAATTCACTCATACTCTTAATTAGAAGAATCTTCTACTTGCTTTTTGAATGAGGAAATTTAACAAATTTTAGGTGTATAGATGAACGTTACACGTGAACCAAAGTAATAATAATTAACATACTTAAACGTAAGAAATCCGGTAAATGCTATTATTTATGATTGTGTAGTTGTGTATATATATATTTGAATGACGGAAATTTATTCTTGATAACTAGTCAGCTAGCAAGGAGCTAGCGAACTAATTACAAACACCAATAAGACAAACAAAAAACAACTTACAGCCAGTTATTAATAAAAACAAAACACCAATGAAATCAATCATTCAAAACTTATTTTGCTGTGTTCTTGAACCATAAATAAGATTGCGTAGGTATATACTTAAATTAGTACCACGTGTATTACACGAGTCGAATAAATAAAATATTAAATAATTATAAATAAAAATTTATGAATTATAAAACCATGCTTAAAGATAAATTATAATTATAATTACATATCATTAGCTACTTGAAGTAAATAAACAATAATGTATTTTATTAAACTTTTGTTTTATAAAATAATTATGGTTTTAAAATATTTTGTTTTAAGACAAGTGTTTTTATATAAAAGTTCATTTATACTGTATTTTATAAAACTTTAATTTTTAAAAAGTGTGTTTTAAATAAAAAATAAGTTTTAATTTATTAAATTATATATTTTTAATCTAAAAATGGTACGAGTAATATTATTGGTATTTAGATTTATTACTATTAATAGAGAGAAATGAGAAAGTTATTATGATACATGTATTGATTATGAAATTATTTTAGACACTTATGTATAAATTTCTTGTTTATTAAAAACTTTAGTTTGTAATTATTATGGTTGTTTTAATAAGACTGTTTTTAAAAAATAATCACCTTTTTATAATTTTTTTAAAAAGGATCGTTTTAAAATATTTTGTTTCAAAAGGTTTAGTGTTTTAGAAAATTTCATATTATATAAAAGTTTTATTTTTTTCTATCTCTATTTTAATAAAAAAGATGTAATTTTTAATTTCCTTAATAAAATCTATTTCTAAAAAGATAGCTTGATTTTAAAAAATTTAGATAAGAGAGAGAAATGCAGTAATTAATAAAATTAATTTTTAATAAGAGAGAGAAATTAATTTGAGTATTTAGATTACTATAATACATTTTTTAAGAGAAAATTATATGAGGATGTTTATAAAAATGACATGTGGCAAAAAAATTCGTTAAGAGAAGTACAAATGGCAAAAAAAAAAATTTTTTTTATTAGATACACTAAATTTATACGCCTAAGTAAGACTTAACTTCTTCCTAAACTTAAAAGAGCAACGCAAAAAAAAAAAAAAATAGCTTCCATTGATAAATTTTCGGTTTGATCATATAGCCATAAATTTCCATTTTCCAAATCATTTTAAGATCTAAAATATATCTAAGCTGTTTCACTAACTTGACCAATATCATCAATTTTTCGGTTCGATTTTCACAAATATGCAAACTGAAAATATCGGTTTTTAATAAAATTAGCATATCTAATATTTCCATTTAAGTTTTGGATTCTTCTTTTTATGATGCAATAAAAAATGCCATTAACGTTATGTTCGATTGTTCCCAAGTCCATTTAAGGAGAGAAATGGAAGGAAAAGAATAAGCAGTTGTGTTTTAGAGTTTTTTTAATGAAAAAAAATGGATGGAAAGTAAAAATGTGTTTCCGAGTTCACTTATAGAGAGAAAAGAAAATAAATAAAATGTAAATGAATGCTTAAATAAGTCCTTTCAAATCGAAAGAAAATGAATAGAAAATGAAAAAAAGAAAAAAAAAAGAGAGAGAAAAATAAATAAAAAAAGATTTCATTTTTATTATTTCATTAAGTAAACTTGGTAACATAACGTAACCTATACATGACTTTAAGTTGGTCATGTGTAGTCTCTTTTAGAGGATAAAAAGAGTCATCTGGACTGTTGCCGATGAAAGATTCTAGTTTCTAAGTCATCAAGATGTGCTTTAAGTTTGGGCCATGTATTCTTGACCTTATTTTCTAACGGCCAAATGGGTTATTGCACACTTTCTAACTTTGGATGTATTGAAATTGTGGGTCAATATGCAATGCAATAATACTCCTCAGTCGTCCAGTAGATGCGCACAAACAGCGTTCAGAACCCAAACACAGTCGGGTTAAATCTGGTTCGGGTCATGGTAAAATACTTCAAATGGTGTTTGAACGGGTTTCCTGGAGAAGGGGGGGGGGGGGGGGTTACAAACCAGATTCGTAATATCTAACTTTAAATAACATGGTGGATTTATAGCGAGTTGTACCGCGTCGGGTTAGGGTTGGTTCACGGGAAACCCGGTTGAAACCGGGCGGGGGAATGAAGGGGGATTTGAACCAGCCGGGTTGGACCTGGGTTGAAATGTGACATGGTTGAACCCAGGTCGGGTCGAAAAACTGGATTCAGTATGCACCTCTATTATCCAGGCACATTTTGGCTTTTTCTTAACTAGTTGGGACTCAAACGGATCAGGGTCGTGTCACCAACTATCAAAACCGGTTCAAAGTGGTTCGGCGGGGTTCGGCTTTACAAGTTTTTAAAGTGGAACATTATCGATTTGTTTAAAACCGGAAAAGGTTCGGTTTTAAACCTTGTGTTAGGTGATTGGGTTCGTTTTAACGAGGAAGTTACAAATTAGCCTTAAACCAACACAAAGGCGCCTGCAAACAAAGGCGACCAAAAAGAACCCTAATAGCTGTATCAAAAAACTCACACTATCATCGTCATCATCAACATCCCATCTCATCTCCATCAACAATGGCTTTCGCTATATCCAACGTCCTACACCTTCCCAATTCACGATTGAAGAATTGCTTCAATCGGCCCTCAATTCCCTATCTTTCTCCGTCTTTCACAAGGTAAAAAGATAAAACCTTTGAAATCTTGATTCCATACATAATTATCTCAAGAACCAACTATTTTCGTTCGTTTTTAATCTTTAAAGTGTATCTCCTATGCTCTTTTCTTTGATTTCCAACTTAATCCTTGTTGTTAATTCAAATTCAATAATGCGTTTGATTGGTGCAAGATGATTACAATGGAACCTTGTGAAATTGCAGGTTTTCTACGGCTCGTGTGAATCAGAGGATAATTTGTGCTGCTTCCTCGGCTGCTGGAAGCTCAAGTTCAGATAATGATTTCAATCCATACGAGGTTCTTGGAGTGAACCCCATTGAGGGGTTTGATATGGTGAAGGCAGCTTATACAAGAAAGCGTAAGGATGCCGAGAGGAGAGGGGATGAGGCGGCTGCAGCGCGTGTATGTCACATATACTCTCCTTATTGTGTGTTATTCTTGTTAAAGTTGTGATAATGAAGTAATGAACTAGCTTTGTGATATGAATATAATGAACACATTTGGTTGAACATGTGATCTTTAGTTGGAGAAGGCTTATGACAAACTCATGATGGCTCAATTATCAAACCGAAAGAAGGGAGTGACATTTGGTTCATTGCAGGTATATCTTACATCTTTTAGTCTATTTTAGTGGTAAACAATAAACATGAGATGATTTACACTGTTTTATGATCGGATATGTAGTCATGTTTTACTTGAATGAGGTCTTTGTTCTGTACAAAAGCTAGAACAATAAGTGTTTGTACTTTTTATAATTGGTTATGTAAGTTTCAGATTTCATTGTCTTATTGCACTAGAGTTTCTGTTGTGCATATAACCAACATGCGTGTAAATTCTTAATTGATGTTACTATGTTGGATTTGGGTTTCACAATTTAAACCAGATCACACATACGTACGTTACTAAACAAATGAATAATGCCTGCCACAATGTATTTGTTCTAATTGCAGGAAGTTTTTTGTTGTTCTGGTATCTGTTGCTTATATATGGTTAAACTGCCACTTACAAGGCCCTAAGCTTTATCTCATACTAGAATTTGAGGTCTCATGTAGAACATGAGCTTGGTTTGGATAGATTGTTTATCTTTTCCCAAGACATTACAGAGTTTGCAGTTCAGTGGTCAATTATGATAGTTTGATTTCAGTTTACTTATTGTAATTTCATGACAAGTGAAGGTTTCAAAGGATATTAAATATGCTGATAAGCAGCCAATTGTTCCCTGGGGCCCAAGGTATATTCAAATCTATTAATCTTACAATATCTAAGTTAATTTTCTGCCAGTGCTTCACTGATTCAAAGCTTGATATACGTTGAATTTCTAAAACCAGCCAGAATATAATTCGATAACATTGCAAGAGAGATATATTATCTGATTGTTAATAGATGACTATGGAATGACATTCTTATTTCCTAAGGTTCACCAAGTCTGAAGTGAAGGACATTCGGATCAACATGGCGATATCAGCTGCATTTGTAAGTGTAGATTCTGCTTTAATAATACGTAACATGAATTTCTTATTTTATAATTATACTATACTCCACTTTCTTTAAGCTTTACAGGGCCATTCTGCATCGCATTTGTTTTTTTTTTTGGAAAAAGAAAACTTATACAGGTTCTTTCTGCAGATTGCCTGGATTTTTATTGCACGCAATGCTGAGTGGAAGCCAGTGCAGTTTTTATCCTTCGTATTTGTATACAGAATCTTTGAAAAGTTGAAAGCTTTCGAACCACCTGCACCCACAACATTTTCAGTATGTAAAATCTCATCCCTCGTTTTCTTTACTTTTTTCATTTTTTAAGTCATGGTTTAGCTGATTTTGGATGCAGGAAGAGGGTGAAGATGAAGGACGCATGATGAGATTGGGGAAACGATTGCTACGTTCCCTTGCACTGGCTTTTGGATGTATAGCTTTTGCATCTTTGGTAGGTCATGCAGTTGTGACATCATTTGCGTGTGAAATTGGTTACTCTTTTAAGTTTATAGCAAGTGTTATTGTCATGGTTAGACGGTTGTTGACCATGTTTACACTTTTTTATTTCAGGGATATACAGGCATTGTCAATTTGATTGAATATTTCACCGGTTATGTCCCTGTTGCCTTGTATAACAACCAGGTATCACCAATAACTCAATCACACACAAGATTGCTGCATCTCCGAGTGCATTTTCTTGCAATATTGAAGAAAAGCTTTTGTTAAACTGAAAAATTCCATGATATGTGCAGGAACTCATTGTGACTGCTGCAACTTCTATAAGTTTGTACTTCATGGCATCATATTACAGGTGAGTAAATCAATCCAGAGAAGAACAATGCAGTTATATTAGGATCCTCAATGTACCTGAACGCTGTATGTCCATTGAATTTTTGTAGTCGTAAATCGTATATGTATGATTTATCTTCTAAGAGCTATAATTGGGTTGAAGAGAAATGAATATGATCTGAATCTTAGCAAATGATGATTCCAGAATTTTACTATGTAGTACTAGTATATCATATGAGAATATGAGATTTTGGTGTTAAAGTGTTGTAGATTTATTATTTACAGTTTAGGTAAAAAGTGTTGTATGTTGTAACTCATAAGTTATGTATTTTAGGATAAATTTCTAAAGATAAAAGATAAATGGTTGTAGGTATATTGTTTTGACTCGAGTGTGTGGTTGGGCCTTCTATAGCTACACCACCCCAAACTTAAATACGTCACCCATTCACCCCTAAACAAACGACCGTTTGACGACAAAGTGACAAACTCAAACGCCCGTTTTAAATTCCCATGAGGTTTGACATAACCAGCAAATGGTTGTTTTACCTTATGCTCAAGTGGCTGTTTAGCTTGCAAACTGGCGTTTTGCATGTTTTCAAACAGTCATTTGCAGGTGGTGTAGAATTAAAGTGAAGGTGATGTGTATACTATCTAATAAGCAGAGGTTTAAAAAACAAATATCCAAATTTTCAATTATTGGATTTTTGGTGAGGACCAAGGAGTATGGGTTGGTTTGCGACTTTGACCCGAAACAAAATTTCATCACGTTTTATGTCTTGACCCATTAAACATCATCTGCTAAACATAGGTTATGTTTTTTGGATTCTATTGATTAATATATTATTGATGAGTTTTGTAAGTTTATCATTGTGATTCATTGTAGTTTAAAAAACTACTCAATTTGGTAAAGACCATTTTGGCCTTTTGGGTGTATCATTGTATATTTGTGTGTGCCCATCAGCCCATATACAGTTGGTTATGGGTTAAATGGTAAGCCATTTGAGTTTTGGGCCTTTAGCTTCGGGCCTTAAGATTAACGAAATTGGCCCAGTAGTTTGGTGTTGGACTTGAACTGTTGGTCTTAAACGCAAAACAAAATATCAAGAAATGAGAGTCTAAAGTCCAAAAACACAGTTGTTATCGTTTTTTTTTCTCTTTTCAAGGGCACACACTCGTTACCTACAACTACTTTATCGTGTACTTCGGACTAATTAGGCTACAGTTAATGAAATATATCAGAAATCAACATGTTATTGCAAACAATATCATCATTATCTTAAACCAAAGGTTAAAATAGAAATGGCATTTACATATATTAATATATATATATATATCCGAATTCTTTTTCAGTTTGGATTTTTCACTCGATGCTCATAATACGTTCTAAAGTCTAAATAGTGGGCTTAATCGAACACCTCTATGTCGTGTCCATTACCTGGCTAACTGGTCCACTTCTCTTGGTCTTTTTCGGCATATGTTTTTCACTAAATATACCACCTTAAAATTCAAAACTAAGTGTATGTTTTGCAATGGTTTCACAAGCTAAATGATTTAGATTTTAAGTTTATAAAGAAATTTTTTTGGATTATCTTAGTTTTACTTTATAACAAACAAATGTTTGAACTTTTGTTCGTTATAAATCAGATGAAGTTCATTCTCTTAAACGCAATGATTTGAGTTCATCTTATATACAATGGGGTAAAACTCGGGTTAAAACCCTAAAACAAACAACTTGTAGCAAAAATTCAATCATCACTTTGGTTTGGTTTTCATTGGTCTAATCAGAAACCAGTTGTTCTCTCTGTCTCTCTAATAAAGCTAAGAGGTTGTTGCGTATACCTATCTAAATAGCTCGTGGCTTGAAACTCGCTCGAAAAATGTTATAAGAAACTCGCTTGAATTGGCTTGGTTTGTAAACGAGCCAGGTCCAAGCCAAGGGTGTCACGGTCGCCAACTTGTTTAAATTTAACATCGACTTTTAACATTTTACATCCCAAGTGAAACACAATCAATCTTTTAAGGCTAATATTATATCATTATCCGGTTTAATTCACATTAAAATACTTCTTTTTCTAAGTTATAACAATCAAACAAACCTAACCAAGATGAGCAAATTTGTTTAAAGCTAAGACGATTTAACCAGTTAAAAACCGACCCATGCTCATGCCATCGGTTTAATATATGAGTGCCGGGCCCTCGGCCCGGCCTCACTGAACGGTGCGACTTTAGTAAACTCTAAATCACTAATTCTAAAGTTATGATCTTTGCACGGTTGCACCGTAGTTTTCTCGAATGTTTAATTCGTGCTCACATTTAAATAAAAAATAACTATTTCAACAAAACATTCGCATAAATTTAACCAAACATTGATAATACATGATTCCTTGACCATTGATTATAAGGCGCCAAGTGTCAAAACAACAACCTTGCAATCGACCTTGGTGGTTTGAACTTTGAAGCTGTTAAATTGGTCTTATAATCACACTGTCTGTAGTCAGAATAAAATGATGCATGAGTCATGACACGAGTCCAAATATGTGTGCTTGTAAACATGCATTTGGAACCATACGTACCATGGTTCCAGAATGTTAGCCAAGTGAGGTCATATCACGCTATACTTTGGTCTTATCCTTTACGTCCATGATTTTAGGGTGAATAGATGTGTGCTTTTTGTTATCCTATTATAATAAAGCTAACTTTTCTAGTTGCTTTAACAATTATAATTTTTTAAATTATAGACATAATCTTCAACTTGGCCACTATAAAGAGTTAATCATTAGCGCATATGTCGTTTTAAAACTCTAGATAAACTTGTATTAGTGGTGTGGTTTAACATTGATAACATTTCTATGTAAGAGATTAGTATCATGGTGGGCTTGGTTCAAACTTCTTGCTAGTGTTTGGAAGAAAAAAATGCAAATGATATATTCTTGAGAGAAACTTTATAATAAACTACAATATATTATTATTTATATAAATAAATTATTGCTTTGGGTATGATCTTACGTCTATCCATAATTGCATGTGTCCTACTAAAGCAAAGTGGCAAATTAAAGCGAGAATCATACAAAAAGTTATCATCTACCAAGACGTACAAGTGTACAACAAACAAACTCATGCATAATGTTCTTACGACATATGATATTTTAATAAATTATTTAATATATTATCTGTATTAAACTAGAGCAACTAATGGTTTCTTGGAATTTGTTTACTTGCACTTAATATTTGAATTAAATAGTTTCCTATATGATTAATCAAGTTCAAGCCCAATTTTCTAATATATTGTGATGTCAGATTTTGAGCGATCAATATAGACTGCATATGTGATAATTTTAAAAGAGTAAAAAATATTCAACTAGTTGTAACCAATAAGCCCACCCATCCTTAAATGTGCTCAGTTATGTTGAACCAACAAAAAGCTTGATTAATGTCGATTTACATTAGCATGGTTTATCTTTAGTTTGTAATATCTTCCAAATAAATTGTGTTGATTACTTGAATTTAATAAACTGCCGCATATTATTTGAAAAATAGTTCATTAGGTAGCTTGATTATTTTGAACGGTGGAGAATTTTTATATATGTGAAACATCCACTATATACTTAGCTAGCTAGATAACCAAACCACGTAACTATTGTTTCGGTTAGGTTCAAAAGTCTTATCACAAGTATGTGCTGGTTAACCTATTGTAAAAACCACTAGACTAGACCATATACCCAAACACATGGAGTGTTATTGAAATGTCATCGTCTTCGATTAATAGCTGCCGACATAGAGTGGTGTTAATGAAGAGCATCATGACACTATCAAAATGATAAAAGAAGGCCATTATACAACGTGGATTAGTGGTTTGTTGGGAATTGTTTAGTAACGAGCTTTAAGCCATCTTTAAGTTAATAGTTTTATAATTTCATTAGTTTGCTTATATATCAAGCATATCCAACCTCACCATAATTGTTAAAAGTAAAGAATTATAACTGAATTATTTGTTATTATCTTCTCCTGATTTATTAAGAAAAAATATTTCTAAGACGGAAAAAAGCAAGAAGTTGAGATAACTATGTTAGAGTTTTGGATATCTTAATAAAACATCTTTTATAAAGTCTAAACATTATAATAAAATTAAGCGTCGTATTTGGCATGATTGAAACAATTATTGGGTTTTATTCTATATTAAATTACACCCTCGTATGTGTCCGACTCCTAATTCTTCAAGAGAACATATTGTTAACAATCATACACTTTTTTATATATTTTTCCTACTTTGTCTTCATTAATAATTAGCACTAGAAATGATATAAAATTTCGAAAAAAGAATGGATGATGTTAAGTATTGTGCGGATGGTTAAAGACGAAAGATATGAGAATAAGATGCATACGTGAATGAGGTGTGGTGTGTATACGAGAGTAAGGTTTTGTTTCATGTCCACGGTTTAGTGGTCCTTTCTTTATGCCCTTATTATTGATTTTTTAAATAAAATGATTACTGATTGTGGGTTTTAATATATTTTAAAATTAAAACGCCACTTAAAATACTAATATTTTTAATGTTTAAAACACAAGAATCCATATTCAAGCATGACATATTATCGTCAACAACACAAAATAAAAAAGATACAGATGAACCGGAAGATAAATATTAATATAATTGTGCCTATCACATCAGCTTTTCTTTTTATTTTAATATCCAACACCACTTATACTCCGGAATCTATTGATTGCTTATATACTTCCCTTCACTTATTGGTTTTCTTTTCTGATCCTCCTCACATGTGTACGTTACTCTGTATTTATTTTTTATTTGGTTTTACTTTTTTACGAAAATGATGTTGAGTTCAAAATTTATATGCCTAGGTTGATATTAGTAATACGAGGGAAAAAATGTTAAAAAAGTATTTAAGAGTTCATGGGCTAATAGACTACTCACGTTAGTGATTATCATCCACTAATCCAACATGAGCTAGGTAGTATTTGAAAGCGAAAAGAATTGTTGAAGAAAACCATTTGAGCTTTTCCTTTATAATTTTATGAGTTAATTGGACATTAAGGGCAAAGTAACATGTTTGATACTAAACTTAAAAAAAATAATAATAATAACAGTTTTTAGTACTAACTTCCAATATTATAACATGTTTAAGGATTAACACTAATTTACGTTAACTTTTATATAACCTAGGGTGAAATGTAGTACTATAGCCTCTTACAGAGTGTTAGAGGTGTAATGAGTATTTGATAGTTTAAGTTGGTTTTTAAGGTGTGTTTAAAATCGAGTTACAAGTGAAATTTAACCAACAAAATTTTTTAAGCTGGTATAAACGATATCCGTGGACACATCCACGACCCTATTGGGTGTTGAGTAACGCGAATTTGAAAAGTATAATACACAATTTTATAATTAGAGAAAGGATTGAAATTGTCAAAACTTGTCTCATGCCATGCTTGTTGTCTTTTCTATGTTTAAACAATCTTATTTGAAAACCAAATACTTGAAGAGAGAGGTATTTGATATAGAAACAGTTTTAAATAAATATTCATGAATACCACACAAATATTAATACATGTTTGGATGTGCTAATCAAAATGGTTGCGTAACCAATTATCCACCATCTTTCTCACTTCATTTTATCAATAGTATATAAAAATCTTATTGACCCTTCTCGTAACTTTTTACTTAAAATTAACTATGTATTAAAGCAGAAAGCATTTGAATATTCATGTATTAGTTGAATTTTTTGTTACAACTACTAGCATAGTGTAGTGATAAAGATGTATGTCATTCATTAAAAAGTGTTGAGTTCGAATCTCACTTGATACATAAAGTAGATTAGGTGTGAAGTAGATTAATGACTCTTGAATAAAGGTTAAATTCTACGTTGAATCACATATAAAATCTCACATGCTAAGCGGGCACATTATAATTGATTTGAGTGGTGGACTTCAACCGTATAACCTATTTGTGTGGTGTTTGTGGTGCTTTCAGAAACCAACCAACCAACCGGTCCGACCCCATAACTTCGCTGTCTAGACGAAGAATGTCCCCTCGGGTTAGCCAATGAATACACCAACTGAGCCCTTGTCCCACTTGCTACGAACCACAAACCATGAAAACAAAAGTCATCATCCCCATAGCTAACAAGTCCTACCAACACACTTGCATTGTTCCACCACGTGGCATTTCATAGTTAAATCCCCCAAGTTACCAGATGTTATACCATGGTCCTTTCACATGTGAAACTTTCACTCACACTCCAAATCTTTACTAGAACCGTACTCAATATTAATGAAATAATAGATAACCATTGACAAAATTAAGAAAACTGATTGCTTTAGTATTTAGAGCTTTCTATAAAAGTGCTGTAATATTTAAGGCATGAGGTGTTCAATTCAATTAATTGCTATGAACAAACGGAGTCAGCTAAAATCAATTTGCTATAAGCTCCTAAAATACGAGAATGAACCATTCAAACCGTTTCAAGAAACCAATACAATATGGCAAATTAAAATTTTGTCTCTTAAACTTATGTTTGAATTCTTGTTATCCTATTAGTGCATATAGTGATATAGTCATAGAACTATGCTAAATACACACAACATTAAGAATCCTATCATTTATGCACAAAACAAACAGTAAGCTTTAAATGTCTTACTTAAATTCACAGCAAATCATCAAGGACATGAAAAGTAAAATCATATATCATTGTGTTTATATATGTAGGATACTAAAAGTAGATAATTATGTAAAATTGATATCAAATATGTTTGATATTTTTAAAGACCAAAATAAAGTCTTGGTATAATCTTATTTGAAAAATCATAACCCAAAACAAAATATCTAGTCGAAATCATATAATTAGACGATAAAGGTATGTACAAGTAAAAAACAACTTATTTGAGACCAATAGATGCTTGGAAACATATGATAAGGTTCGGGGATAGTCCAGATTCCAGATGGAAGATATTATCATTTATGAAGCAGTTGTAAAGAAAGTAAAGGTGAGGGGGTAAAAGTGAAAGTTGAGACAAAGTAGGAGGGGGCAGATGACGTAAGGGGTTACGGTGGTGCAGTGTGACCCACCATGTGGAGAAGCTAGAGCACCGAAAACAACACGTGTCACTTCAATGAACCGCCAAATACGGTTTCGTACACTCTCCTTTACTTTTGTATCACCAAAACTTTTTTCTTCCTATCCACGAAAACGGAAAACCATATATTAAAAACTTATACATTGTAGGAGTCTAATATAATAGGTAAAGATAAAAAAGAATAACACATTTCTAGGTGTAATTTTTTCTAGAACATCTAACATACACCGCTCGGTTTTGGAATCGGATCTCAATCCGGTTCATTTAGATGCTTAAAATTATTTCGTTGTTGAACTAGTGGTTGGATCGGTTGCAACGGCCGTCGGACCGGGAATCAGACTGATTGAGCCGGTGATCGACTGGTTGAACCGACTTTTTTATATATTTTTTTGACATATATTTATTAAAATATTTATAATTTTATCCGGTTCTTATATTTGGTCCGACCAACGGACAAGTAAGACGTTCGGTTTACTTTCTAATCTTGTTGTGAACAGTGACGGATCTTGAGCACTTCTATATTGGGGGGGGGGGGGAATCAAATTCTTTTAAGGGGGCGAACTCAATATATATAAAAAGTTCACACTACCGGGCAAAGAATTTACAATACCGAACCAAAAGTTAAAACTATTGACGAAAAAAAGAGAGGGGGCGGGAGCCCACTCCGGCCCCTTAAATCCTTCGCCTATGGTTGTGAAAACATTGGTTTATAGTAATACTTGAATTCTTAACCTTTTCGGGAGTGTCATCTTTTTCGACACACTGATACTGTTAGGCCAAAGATCGTTTGGTTCCAAGTGTAATGTTGATTGTTGATTAAGATGTAACTGATTTTTATTAAAGTATTGAAAAGTTTTATATGTAATCAATTTTGCAATAGGTTCTTATGAGTACAAAATCAAAGTGATTTCTTCTCTCTTTAATAATAAACATGCATGTGTTTTACACAAATTCAAAATCTAAGCGTTGCACATAGTTTAGATTGCCGAAAATTATTAACCGTGTTGCAATATGTTATTATGATTATTGATTACAAAACCTAATTGAGTTCTCTCTTTAAAAGATAAACGTGCTTTTTTTATGTATAATCGAAATCTAAGTGTTGCACCTAGTTTAGATGCCGGGAATAATTAAACTGTGATTCTAAAAACTTAAAAGTTGTAATAAACAAGAAAGATAATAGATAGTGGAGAAATAAATTAATTAGAGAGTTTTTTAATCCCAAATAGATACTATATATTTGATTATAATAAATAAGTATTTAAACTGATTTTCATTAAAATTGTTGATTGTGTAAGAAATTACATACTTTTTTTCTACAAAAGTCTTTAGATTTTAAAAGTTAGTTAGATGACATTATAGTGGTAATGTTTTTATTTAAGAAGTCGAATGTTTAAATCTTCTCATGTGTAAATAAAAATATATTAGAAGTTGTTTTTAAAAAGTTGATTTTAAAAATAACCATAAAATTAAAATGTTATTGAACGAACATAAACAGTGAGTTATAGCTGCATTTAAAATTTGTCTACGATCTACTAAAATATTTGATAGCTATAGTCACTCTCTAAATACATTTAGAAACATAGGCGTACATTTAACTGTCTAAAAAGAAGTTTTCATTAACAATGAGTAAACTAAAAAACATATTATTGACGATGTGAACATATAAAGTTAAAAGTAATCTTTCTAAAGACTTTATGGTGAAAACTAAGGGGTGCTTAGAAAAACCAAAAACAAATAATAATCGAAAATCGAATCGCATCCATAAGACCGAAATCCAAAAGCCAGAACCGAATTGTGAACTCGGTTTTTGGTTTGGTTTCTAACGCGAATTCAGTTCTTCTGTCGAATAGTGGTTACATAAAATCTTCCTTATTTGATTTGGTTTTTTGAATAATAACCGATTTAATTAGATAACCGAACCAAGTATATTAGTTTCAACGGATTAATCAGTCGATTCCGTTTGATTTAATTAAGGCCTAACAAAATTTCAAAAACTAATGAATCAAAGTCAATAAACCTCTAATAGAACTGAACAATCTAGGGCTAACCAAACAAAAAAATATACTAAACAATCGACCATACTTACTAACCAGAAAAAGCTATATCCAAAATCCACAACAAACAACGTACAACTTCCACTGCAAAATGTACACACAATCATACTAAATTCCTAATCACACACCAAAACCACTTTGACCATCCTAAACACGAATATTCGAATCTAATAACCCAAACACAGGGCCCAAAGTTTCCGTTATAAAACCCACCTTCACCTCCATCTCTCCGTAACCACTAACCACCATCCAACAAACCAACAAACCAACAAACCACCATCTCAACTAACATGAAGGAAGTTATTCACAACGACTATCAACTCACCGACGAAATCGGCAGAGGTCGTTTCGGCATCGTCTACCGCTGTTACTCCGTCGTCTCCGGCGACACTTACGCCTGTAAATCAATCGACAAACGCCTCCTAACAGATCACACCGACCGTGAGTGCCTTCAAAAAGAGCCCAAAATCCTTCATATCCTCGGTGGAAACCCTAACATCGTTCAGATCCATCGGTTGTACGAAGATGAGAACTATGTTCATATGGTTATGGACCTCTGCGAGTCGCCGGACCTTTTTGATCGGATTTCGAGTCGCGCCGGAGTGTTTTCGGAGGCCGAATCGGCGTCGGTTTTTGGTCCGTTGATGTCGGCGATTAGTTATTGTCATCGGTTAGGTATTGCGCATCGGGATATTAAGCCGGATAATGTGTTGTTTGATTGTAGGGGGAGTTTGAAGCTGGCGGATTTCGGATCGGCGGAGTGGTTTGCGATGAGTGAAAGGGGGACGATGACCGGAGTTGTTGGGACACCGTATTACGTGGCGCCGGAGGTGTTGTTAGGGCGGGAGTATAACGAAAAGGTGGATGTGTGGAGTGCTGGTGTGATTTTGTACGTAATGTTGGCCGGAGTTCCTCCGTTTTACGGCGAGTCTCCGGCGGATACTTTTGAGGCGGTTTTGAGGGGGAATTTACGGTTCCCGACGAAGATTTTCAGGTCGGTTTCGCCGGAAGCGAAGGATCTGTTGAAGAAGATGCTTTGTAAAGATGTTTCTAGACGATTATCTGCAGAACAAGTTCTGAGTAAGTTTTATTGTTTGTTAACTGTTAGATTCTGATTGAGTTTTTTGGGGGTTTGTTTATATACATAGATTTCTGACGATGTTTTGATGATTTGTATACAGGGCATCCGTGGGTTGTAAGTGGAGGTGAAACTCGAGCAATGGGGGATCTAACCTAGAGGAAAGGTTTCTTCATGGGTTGAAATCAACACTGGTTTTTTCATCTGTTGATTTGAATGGTTGATGAATCAACAGAAGGAAAGAGAGAGAGCGAAAGTTCAATGAATCTTCTGAAGTTGAGGAATTCTGCACTTTGTTTTTTGGTATTTGTAATCGAGATGATGATGATGATTATGATTCTTCTTCTCTTACTAGTATTGTTTGGAGAATGAATGAATGTATGAATGAATCGCATCTGAGTAGAAGATCTTGTACATTTGGTAAAGAGAAAGTATGGAGTTTACGATGTATAAAGCGTTGGTGTAAATGTTCATCCTCTGTTTTCCTTCATCTGGTTTTTTGATTACTCTTGAGTTTGAATAGTAGAGTGTGAAAGTTATCTGATCAGAAATTTGCATCAAAATAATGTTTGCTTTAAAATTATTAAGGAAAATTTATTAACTAACACAAGGTTTTATACAACGGTTAATTTTATTTATAATCTTTTGTCACGCTAATCGTCAACTACTTTTAACTTTGAATACCCAATATGCTAATTAAAATAGCAATGATCTTTACACTCATAATATGTAAATATTGGAAGATCATGGGTTCAAGTATCACACTAACCAAAATGATTAGAGTTGAGACAGAGTATTTCTCAGCGATAGTTTTCCACCTGAGGCGGTTGGGAGTGCGGTCGACTGGGAAACGAATATATGGGTCCGATCAAAATAACACCAATTCTCCGAAACATTGTCGTATAATTGCCGTTAAAAACAATGCTAATAAAAATTAAAAGTTTATTGGAATATTTTTCTGTAAGGTTTAAAGATAACCTAAACTTTTTAAGAGGTTTTAGACGAGATTAATTAATGTTATTTATTTCCAAAATTTCGATATTTGAGACGGCATGATCTATCATGTTTGGTTTGAATTGGATATGTATTTATCCTTTCAACTGAAAAAGTGGAGTAATCAAAATATTTTAATAAATAAAATAAAAATTGTAAACCCGTGAAATACTTATTTGTATATTCTAAAAGAATTAATAGTTGTAAGGTTAAATACACCATAGTTGTTAGAGAATATTGTATTTTTTTGAACTAACAATAATTATGATAACATATTGGTGTTAGTTTATATTATTTTCTTCTGTTCTTTTATTTTTGTAGATGATTCCTCTTCCTGCACCTCTGGTTTTTAGGAATATTCAGTACTTATTATTTTAAGTAATATTTTACTCCCCCACTTGGTTAAGTATTTTATTTTTCAAATAAGTTAGTATTTTAAGTGCTAAATTTACATCTAATATACATATCTTTATGCTAATTTTTGAATTAAACGTTGATATGTAGTTTTTAAGGTGTCTCAGTGGTACATATTTAAATACTAATTCTAAAATTACAGGCCGTCTCTAATAATGCCTGCAAAAAATTCACTTTTTTTTTAAAGGTCAAGAGAGCATTTTTTTTACCAATCTTAATGTTATTAAATAAATAATATAAAGTGATAGGGGCCGTATGAAGATCACACATGTCACCTATCATATTTTTTCTTCAATAAAAACATGTTAGATATTAAAAAAACTGTTTTCTCATTATTTAAAAATATGCTATTTGAATAAATCGAATCTACATGCACATGTACCTTTCAACACTTTAAATTCACATTGGATCTAGAAAGAGACCGATAATATATAGCAGGTTCAAATGCCAATTGAATAAAGCGACGTACGGCATGTATCAACAAATGGTAAAATATGATAAATATAAAACTCAAAAATTAAAACACCGTCGATTACGGATAATTAATACACGAAAACTTAGCCCTTTATTTTAGATTATTAATGGAGGATCTTTGATTATACCTTGGTTTATGCCTTTAGAAATCATGACAGCTTAGCCCTCAAGTTAATTTATATTATATGTAAATATCCCCACACTGAGGGCGGATGAATCAGATGCTTTCGAGTGACAATAAAGTCGTTGGTACAAGGAGTACATACAATTTGGAAATGGACATAAAAAGTTATAAAGTTAAACAAGTAAGAAAATTATATGACACCAAAACAGCATAACAGAAATGAGATCGTAGAGGCGGTTACAACTTTAAGACACGTGAAAAGGCTATGGTGTGACTGTAGCTACCACTGCGAAATTTATAAAAAAAAAATATTATTTAACTGAAAACGAGAGGAAGAAAATAGTAATTTTATATAATTATTAAAAATAAGGATAAAAAACCTGATATAAATATTCTAATCACATAAAAAATTGTAGATAGAAAAGGGTTGACCTCCAATTAATCGTACATACATGATGAATCCTGGTATAATCAAATATAATTCTAACTAGTATATCTCTAAGAAAATTTAGTTCGGATTAAGATGTCTTCCTTACTATAGAAAAAAACATTTAATTTGAAATCTTTTACCTTTATAAGTTATATTATCAAAGTATGAATTAGTTAGCTAGTCCTCACCATGAGGAGTGAATATGCTTTTTCAGTGGTACGGATGAAGTGGGATATTGATGAAAATGAATAGACAAGCACCATCCTCCCCCTCATTTAGCGTCAAAGCAAAAGTGCAAACCAACGTGGAATCAAGTATCGCTATAATGTAAGTTGACGTACAACTAACTTTAACTTTTTCCTATTTGTGATCATATTTTCTTTCTATGTTTTTCCTAAGTTAATTTTACAACATAAAGTTTACCGTGTGTTTGGTTTAACACATATAGAAGATTGTTTGTAATAAAAGTGAAAAAGCAAATCCTTATGCATGTTTACTTGTGTTTAATTTAATACATGGATGAGGAACGCCTCGTTGCGTGCCTTATTTTATCTAACGATTGCATGTTTTGGTCCAAGTCATGCTACTATAGTTGATGAACGAATTTGACTCTTTTTCTAGTACGCACATGTTATCTATCATAATCGGTGTTTTTAAAAAGATAACGTTTAATGTTTATTACGATGTTCCTTGATTTCCAAACCTTTTAAGTTTTGTGCATAACGTGTCTTCATTCATGTCTCCCTCATATACACACTCTAACTTTTTTTAAGTTTTGAAGAAACCCAATTTGAATAAGACTAATAAGCCTAACACCATCTCTAACTTTTTTTTTTCAATTTTAAAGTGATTTAGTAGAATTTCATCCCATCATTTTTTTTACGTAAGAATTTTACTGTTCAACGGTTTTCGTTGAATTAGAATAATTTATAAAAGATGAAGGAGTGAAGGAAAATAATATCATTATGTTATTCAATTTGTACTTCTATATTACTTTTTGTATATCATCTCATCTTTTTGTTCAATATTTCAATGATGATCGCACATGATATGTTCAGGAAATAATATATATTTTTATTTGAATTTTGAAGTCAATAAATAAATAAATTTATTATATAAAGTAATCATATGATTTAATTAAATAAATAAGGTTTTAATTCTAGTTGGTAAATAACTTAATAAGAAAAATACCATATCCTCATATTTACAAAAAAGAAAACTAGATTAAAGACTAGAAACCACAGGGGTTAGTAGATCAGTGAAATAGCATTTGCCTTTAGTATTACTATTTATAGGAGTTTTAGGGTCTATATTCTGCAATCGTATTATATGTGGTGTAAAAAAGAGTAAAAATGAGATAGAGTTATTGTTAGAAATTAGAAAAAACAAAAACATGGTAAAAATATGAATATTAAATTGTTAGATTGAGCCATTTATTCCCCTTTTATATTTTAGTACCAATTATAATGAAATTTGTAGATAATTAGAATATGGTCGAGAAAGAAAATAAAAAAAGGGTATAAGTTAATAAGTCATGGTCGTTGGAAGTTTCAAGGATCAGTCAAGTAGCATATCATTTTCGTTTTTGCCCTTTCTATACACATGACACATGCTCTCCTTTCCCATGTTCTCTCAAACCTAAAATCTTTTTTTATTCTTTTATTAATTTATTAATATATTTAAATTTAAACTATTCTCTCTAAGACGTCTAGAAGTCATGAACGTGCCATTTTCGTCGAGTTCAGACTTTTTAAAGGTTGACTAAAAATACTCCTCTCGTATTAAAAAATACAAAAATAAACAGAATTAATAATCAAATTCCACAAAAAATAGAAAAAGATATTTAGAAACCTGTTCTTTGACTTATGACTACATCAAACGAGAAGACTTTGTGAACACAATGGAGGAGAATATACCTCCTGTTATACCAGGGAGAGATCTAGAATCTACTTGGTTTAACACAAATTACTACACGAATAAAAATTAAAAATAGTTTTTTAAAATTTAAAAAGTCTAAACTATAATTTACATATAAGGGGAGAGGGAGTCACAATAATTTCCCTGACATATCAGCTTTACATAATTTGTTTTTTATTTTTTTAAAACTTTATCCATTTTGTAAGATGTCGTCCTAGTTTTCTCATATCATGAGCAACGGTTGAAAGTGTACTTGAGGTTGTAGGTGAAGCCAAGTGAATATTCATCGGGTCACGGATCAAATTAGTTGCATGATTTCTTTTATATATATATATATATATATATATATATATATATATATATATATATATATATATATATATATATATATATATATATATATATATATATGTAATTTACACATTTATAAGTTATATTACCTACATACAAAAACTAAACATACATGAAAAATTAGTTGCATGATTTCTTATGTAAACATATATGTTTATATAAGTAGCACACAAGTAAATATAATTTATAAACCATGGAAAAAAATTTAAATAATTTGGATTTATTTATTTATCACATAGTAATTGGTGTTCTGTAGGGATTCTCAGTCCAGTTAGACAAACTCATAAACGTATAAAAAAAAAATTCAAAATAGTCATAAACTTCTAGTAAATACTCAAAGAGGAGTCACACCCAACCTAGTACTCCTAATAGTCACAATCCTAAAAAAATGTTATCAAATCATATCGATACAACCACTAAAATTGTGATAGAACACTGGAACTAATTGTGGAAGTTTACGACCAAGCCTAAGGATGTGTTGGATGGGCGACCGCACGTTGCCATGTTAGAGAGGAGCATATATTAAAATTTATAAAATTTATAAACTTATTATTAGTTACATATTATAGAGGAGGCATAATTAGTCAATAAAAATTTCAAGACCTTATTATAATTTTAAACAAATATCTCACCCGTCATACCCTATACCCCTTTTTAACACAAAAGGGAAAAAAAAATATTAGCAGTTAATTAGTTAGCGACAATTCCAAAACGTCTTCACTTATATATAAGCTTCTATCTATAAGGATACATTTTGATGTTGGACAAATAAGTCTTTGAAATTTATAGACCGGCATTGCAGAGGTTTGATCAACTCTAACTATCCTATCGAAAATAAATAACTTGTTCTTTAAACGTCGTCACGTCCATCACACAATCTTTAACATAAGCTAGTAAATGTGCCACACAACTTTAGAGTAAACTTCTATGAAAGAAATTGTTTGTCACTTATGAATCTGTTCCATGTTATCCAATATAAGACAAATAATTACCAATAAAAGACTTTTTTTACTTAAGACCCTACTAAAAAACACATATTGAGAAAGTAGGGAGAAGGTTTAAGAAGCACAACTACGTATGTAATCGCTCATGCATGACAACTTCTGTCACGTGTTTTGTTTTCTTTCGTCACGTGACTTGTTCTCCACAGTAATCGTGGCCCCAAAATTATACTCCGCAGATAATGTTTCTTGCTAGTTGTTACATTTTACTTCTTCCTTAAAATGTTAAAAATATTAGCAGTATTAAATTATTAAAGTTATTATATAGATTATATAAAACTAATCAAGTTTTGTTTATATTATATGATTGTCAATGAAGCTGAATCAGAGGATTTATATAATTGTTGAAGTGCAAATTGTTACAAGTGACAAAACTTGAACCAAGAAACTAATGAGTTGTTTGGCAGTCTCTTAATGGTTCAGATGTCTGAATGGTTCAACATTTAATAATTCAGACTGTTTGTTTTGCGAGCAAATGTCTGAATGGTTCAGACATTTGTCTCTGAGTGGTTAAGCATTATACTAGTGCTGAATGATTAAGATGGTTAATGCTGAATGGTTAAGACCTCTTATCTGAATTGGTCAGATATTTGCATTTAAATTGTTAAATGATATACTACCTCTTAATGGTTCAGACCTCTTAATGATTCAACACTTAATGGTTCAGACCTCTTATTTGTTCAGCACTTAATCAATCAGAAGTTGTTAAATAGGCTCTAAATTTTTTAAGGGGGCGAACTCAATAAAATTATGAACTATCGTTAAAAAAATCAACACTAATGACGGAAAAAACTCCGAAAGGAGAGGCAACCCTTATTAAGCTTTGCACATGATTGTTGCCGTGTAGATTTGTCATTTTGGATGAAACATAAGGGTGTAAGAGAGAAAAGCCAAGTCCAAGTTCGCCTAGGCTCGAGCTTGACTTAAAAGAGCTCGAGCTCGGCTCGTTTAAAACTTTATTTTGAAGTTCAAGCTCTTATTTGTTATTTAATTATTTAAATTATAATTTTTATAATTGTACTTTTTATGTATAACATAATAAATAATATTTAATCATTTTTATCCGATGTTTTACATAATGATAATTATTTATATATATATATATATATATATAAATATTACTTTAAATACAATTATGTAAATTAAAATGATCGTTTAGACACTGGCTTGAACATGATATTTGAAATTTTTATTTTTTGCCGACAAGCTGTTTTAAATGGCCACATTGACTAGTTCGTTAGCAAAGGTGTTAAAAGTGATTTCATAATCTCAAATTCCTGATCTTCATCACAAGACGGGCCTTTAGTAGATGATTCAGGTTCTTAAACTTGTGGGTCAATTCATGAATAACATGGGCCGGCCCATGAATACAGTCTTGAAAGTTTGAATAATATTAATGACCGTTTATCATTGATGCGTGTAATAACTAAGATGACTTTTTATTCAATGGTCAAAATTAGTGTAAATTACCTTGACTTTGGCTGCAGAAAGATTGATTATAGGTTTTGACTTTGGCTTCTTTTTCACGAGTTTTAACATTCTAAAGTAGCCTACTAAGGTGTCATCAACACTTAAAAAACATTCACATTGTCGAATTTCCTAACAATAACAACTAAGATCAAGATCTGTTGGGTTAATCGGGTTTGTTCACAGGTCACAGGTCGGGTCTGTTATGGTCATGGGTCAGTTAGTTTATTTTGACATGTCTTTTTTTTTTTAATTGAGTCAAGTAGTGGAGAAGTGGGTGAAAGTCATAGGTTATGTTTACTGGTTTTTAGTAGTCAATTATGCACATGTGACATGTTGTACTATTTAAGTTGTAGTACATGTCTTAGTTTTTGTAGCTCTTATTTATAAGTTTTTCATTTAATCGTATACACTGTTTACGGAAGTACAGTCGTGGTTTCCACAAAAAGGAACTTGTTATATGGGTACTTAATCTTGTAGGCAAGAAGTTTATAAACATAACACCAACATGTACATGTTTTGAAGTTTAAAATGCTTATGTGAAACATCTCAACCAGTGGAGGACCTTGAATTTTTTTTCATAGGGAGCGGAGTATTATAAGTGTCGTTTGGCTATCGTAACGTAATATATATTTTTTCGGTCCAATTCGGGTCAGATTGGGTCGGTTCTAGTTCATTGCCAAAAACAGTATTAAAACAATTATCAAACTCTTGTATTTGCATATTTATCAAGAACTGTTTTACATCAATTATACTCATAAAAGTGTTGTGATATGTCATATTTAAGACAATTATATTCATAAAAGTGGTGATATCTGATATGTTTGTAGTTATTATACTCATTATTAAAAAGTCCCCAAACTCTTTAATAACGATAATGTTAAACAACATAACAACATATTTACTGTCTGACATTTTTATCAAATATGTTTAACTTAAACATATTTGAGAACAATGTCGGACAGTAAATATGCATTTGATCCATAATATCTTGAAATCAATATAAATCTAGTTTGTTTTATTGTAGAAAATATTTTTTCTTGATATAATTATTTCCTTTTGTCTAACTACTTGATTATTTAAGAGTGAGAGTCTCCACCCCCAACAATGTATTTAAGGCAATGTTGCACTTTCTTCAGTTTCAAAAGTTTAAAATGGGCAAATACAAAATTTTATAAGGACGGTCAGAATTTTCAAATATATATAATACTGAGAAAAAAAATTTTTAGGATGGGCGGCTCCACCCTAATCAAGCTTTCGGTAAACAAATACCCTCATCACTAGATTCAGTAGGTGTATTTCTTTCGATCTTTGTATTTATGTATCGTTGTTGTGCTTCATTTTTCCTTGTTTCTTAAGAAACTAACTTATATTTTGAAACATTTTACAACAATATTAACTACAAAAATGCAAAAGAATAAGAGTTGTAGGTTGTTACGTACCAGCAGGAGGATTCAAACATCATTTAGACGAAAACCATAGGACGGGGATCGTTTTAAATTTGGTTTGATGAAAATTGGTGTTTGATTTGAGTGGAAATGAGGTTTTATAGGCCGAAAAAGGCGGTTATAAACTTATAATATGAAGAAAACAAATGACAAAAGGGAGGTAGCGTAGTGGGATATTCAAAGGTGTCAAGTGCAAAAAGAAATTTTGAAGCCTAAGTTGGACCATTTGGCATCTCACCATTGCTTTCTTCTTATAAAATAATTGGTCAATACTAATACTTCTTCACACCATGATAGTGATATGCGTTTAGAATTTAGTATTTGGAACAATTTGATACAAGTGAATTACATAATTGCACGAGTTAAAAAGGGGCGTAATGAAAAACCTGTATACAGTTACACAGGGACATAAGGTATGGACATACATGTATACACGTGCCCAACGTCGCAACCGAAAAGTTTCTGTTGCTTCATAAAATGGATACATGATGTATACACACTTTTGAAAATCTATATCTTAGTACCTTTATTTAATTTGACGGATAGCGTCCAATATTATTACCTGAAATCGAAAAGAATAAAAAAAAATTTAAACAACTAATAAAACATGTTAATTAACGACACACATGTATTTTATAATATCATACATAGTTACGTGGTTTATCTATGCAATAGCATTCCCAACTCATGTCTCTAAATTTTTGAAAAAAAGTTATTAAAGTATTTATATATTTTTATACCTTATCTTCATATTTCTAAGTGCATTTACAATTTATCCATCATCTTTATCCATGTACTTACACTAAAAACTACTATTTTTTAATTTTCAATTAAATAATATTTTTTTCATATCTTTATTATTATCTTTATCTCTCATCCAATTATAACCACTTTCAAAAATATTAAAAAAATTATAGGGGTTGTACCGTGTTTTCTCAAATATGAGAAACACGATACAACTCCCGTAAATTTTCCATCTCATTTACTCACAAATACTCGCAATTATTATTTATACTATACAACAAACACTCACATAAAAATGAGAAACGGATTCTAAATGCTTTAAGGGAAGGTAACTTCATCCCTAAATACATGGGGTACTATTTATCCTCCACTTTTTATATTACTTTTTATAAGTACGTGTGAATTAAGGAAAAATCAATAAATCAATAATATCAAAATAAGAATAAATAAGTATTATAGTTGAGATTAACTAGTTATGAGGAACGGATTAGATAAAGAGAAGTAAATTTATAAATTATTATGTGCTTATATAAATTATAAGGACGAAGATGTAAAATAGACTACAAATACTCTAATATAATTGAATAAAGATTATCTTTTTTACATTACCTTTTTAGATTTTATTTGGACAACTTTTTTAAATATATATTTGACTAACTGAATTATCTTTTATAGAAATGTCAAACAATTGTTGACATTCATCTTTTATAGAAATGTCAAACAATTGTTGACATTCAAACGAATTTTTCTCACTATTTCTAGATAATTATAACTTTATCATTACGTTAGTATTTAGTTAAAAAATTTTACCCATAGAAACAAACATTTGATTCTATTTAATTTGGGTATGTTATTACTATAGTTTTTAGGAATATAAAAACATATGTTTTTGTTACCTGCCGCATCGCACAAGTACTCTTCAAAACATTTTTAAGTTTTTTTTGAACGCAAATTAAACTCCTTGTTTTGAAGTTTATGTGCTATCCAAACAATTTTAAGTCGTGTCGCTTCTTAGCACGTTGATTGTCATTGTCTTGTTATTCCATAGAGATCCTAGCCAATAACACTCATTTTATATAATTAACATCCACGTTGTATTTTCTTCTGTATGCACCACTTAGTTACTTTAGATATAAAAATATTAGGGCAATATAAAACAGAATTAGTGTTATTTTTATTTTAGATGGATGTAGAGAAAATTGTGGGTTAAATTAGTGTTATTAGTGTTATTTTTATTTTAGTCGTAAGAAAAAAATCTAAAAAAAAATAAAAAAACTATATGTGTAACACATATAAGTTTTTTACAAGTTATAAATATTTATATGTAACTCCTTGGATCTATCATCCTCATTCCTTCATGAACATACATTTCATGCCTTACACAATTAAACTAATCGAGTGATATCAAGTTTGCTTAAATATACTATAGACAATTTAAAAAATATTACAAATCATATGATTGGCTAGATTTGTTTTTACTATTTTTTCTTTATTAGTTTTTATAACGGGTATTTTTCTCATTAGTTGGGTGCTTCTCTTAATCCCTAATCTTACAATTTATCTTACTTTTAATTATAAATTGTGAAATATATATAAGCAAAGGGTAGACCCATATTTTCCAAGACTCAACAGTTAAACAGTGAACAACACGTAACAAAATGACTCATCCATTACTTTAAACTCAACTTTACAACGAAACAATCATTAGCAAAAAGAAGTTGAAAGACTCATAATTAATAATCAAAAAGGACAAATTAACACACTGAGCTAAACCACTGTTGTTCATATTCGATCAACTGTATCTTCAGGTCGTTGATTCTCACCAACAACCACCTGAACTCTCCGACAATCTCAATATCTCCTCCAAATAATCAGCACCCAAATCCTCCAACACCACCACATTCTTATCATCATCATCATCATCTTCATGATCTTGATCATCTAACTTCATCTCTTTCCTCTTATTCTCTCTAGCCATAGCTTTCCTCTTCATCGAGTGACTCTTTTTCAATGCCAACACAGGCGAAACCCCTTCCTCAAACCGGTAATCCATCGCCCTAAGCGACTCGAAAACCGTCTCAACCGGGAAGTTCAGAACCGCCATCGAGCCTCGGGCCAGAAATGCAGCTTGGTCATATGCTAAAGCAGCTTCCTCAGGTGTGTCAAACGTGCCCAGCCAAACCCGAGCCCCGTTTCGTGTGGAATCGCGTATTTCTGCTGCGTATTTGCCCCAACGCCGAGGGCGCACCCCTCGGTAGTTCGTCTTGTGTGGTGGGATGAATGCAGTTTGGTTAGACGGGTCGTGTTCGTGGTAAGAGGACTCGCCTAGCATCGCGTAAAGGACCATTTCATCGGAATCGTTTTCGTTGAAAGGGAGGGGTTGGTTTGAAGTAGTGTATGTGTAGTATGAAGGATCCATGGAAGTGATTAACTGATGATTAGTGTGGTTGATTATGGATTTAGCAAATGTTGTTAGGTTGATGACATGCAAGTTTAAGGTGGTGTAAGTTACAACGTTCGAGAAGGTGTTATATAGGCAGACAAATGTGATTATTATTATATGAATTTAGGATAATAATATTAATATATTATATAAAGGGGGAAAGGTGATGTTGGGAGTTAGTGGGATTTTCAAAGGAGTTAGAAATTAAGAATTGGTTGATATGAATTATTAATTATGATATGATATGATGCACGTGTGGGTCAAAAAAGTAGAATTGGTGGCTGTTTGGTCATGCTTCTAGTCCCATTATTTCACTTCACTCCTCTGTCGTCTTTGGGGATCGAGTCTTTCTTATTAATTATAAGTTATAAGCACATACAATGTATCATTCACTCTTACGTTTATTTCTATATAAAAATTAGAAACTAAAAATATAACAGAATGTTTGAATACGACCATAGAATGTTTATATATGATGGCCAATTGGCCAAAACCGTCCTGACATCTTTTGAATCGTTGATGGATTGCTTTTAAATAAAAATATTTTGTTGGTACACACGAGTGTTCAATCAGATAATTAAAATTTAACTCTAATTTACTTATAGTCAAAAACTCAATTAATGATTTTTTAAAACATTTATTTTAGTTTCTATTTAATGAATTTTATTTTATTTTATTATTAAAAGTTGTTGAGTGTCTGTACATCCGTCACTTAGTGTCTGTGTGGGATGAGATAATGGAATGGATGATTTAGTGAATAGAATGTATGAGAGAATTAAATGAATCATTATATTTCATTATACTGTGTGATTACCGTTTAAAAATAGAATAAATCTGGTATGTTGGGTAGAACAAGACGAAAAGATGAAATGTAAAAGTGGTTATGGTGATGGTGGTTGGCGGCGGTTGGCAGTGGTGGTTGTTGTGGTGGGTGCGCGGGTGGTGTTGGCGACTAATAATTAAAGAAGGAATGGAATGAGAAAAACAGAAAGAGTATTGACGAAATGAATTTGAGGGAATTGAATTAATTATGTAATGATTCATTATATTATCTTCACCAACTAAATATGTATTTTTTAATTCACACTTAATGGTTCATTTCATTTCGATATTTATAGTCGCATACCAAATGCTAACTTAGTCTTTGCCATTTTTATCAGTGGTAAATACGTGGAAGAATTTGGTATTACCTATGAAAATCCATTTGTTAACATAAAATTCGGTTGCTAATATAGTGAAATACCATCATTTTCGGCTACTTTTGTGATTTGAAATAGTAACTACTAAGTACTAACTTCACTGTGGGACCATGATCTCTAGTAGGGCTGCATTTGGAATTAACTTTTGAGCGTGTGAACACAAAATCACATCATTGAAAGTAGCTATCAATTTCAGTCAACATAATTCTTTGTTGACAAGTCAAAATTCAAACATTACTGATTGAGTGAAGATTTAGCAACCTCAAACAGACGATTACTTTTTTCTTTCTTTGTTATGGCGTGGTTTTATTTCGTTTTGAATTTCAAAGTTATATGTAAATATACATTATATGCACAATCAGTATTTATATAAAGTGCTTCTTTCATCTTTATACTGGTCGTTTTTATTATATTTGACATTTTTATAACTAGACAACACATTTATGTATCACTGAAAATATGATAAAAATTAAAGTAAGATAGGTATTATCTTTGAGTACGCGAGTAACCCGCTAAATGTTTCGAAGTTATTAAATATGTAAAGGGTTAGAAGTTCCAACTAACCTTTCTTTTAGAGTAAATTATAGTTTTTGCTCTTTAAACTTCGATAATCTTAGTCTGACTTTTCGTTAACTTCGATAATTTTACATGATATATCACGTGACGTGGCTCGTGATGTAGCATTTGACATGACGTGTTGCATAATAAAAACAAAAAATATAAATATATCACTCAATTTTTGCATCTCTTTGTTTTTAACGTAATGCTTTTATCGCTGGTTAAGTGACTTGGAGATAAAGAAACACAATAATTAAGTGATATATTTATATTTTTATTTTAATTATGTAATACGTCATTTCACGAGCAACGTCATCAGAAACTAATGGAGTTAACGAATAGTTATACTGGGACTGTTATTAATAACATTGAAAGTTGAAATTAATATTGATTAAACTGTTAGTTGAGATTAATATTAGCCAATAGCCAATGGTTTGCATTAATAAAATCCAATTTTCCTTAAATATATAGTACTTTTACTTTTCGTTCTTAAACTAAAAAATAACAAAAATCATTCTTTACCATTTTCATTCTTTACTCAAAGTTTTAGTTATATCAGAAAGAATGAAAATTATTACAAAAGCATGTATATATAATCATTTGTTTTCTATTACTGTACTTAATTTAATACAAAGTTTAGCCCTATGTGACAACTAAGTCTTTTTAATACTTTCTGGTTTTTAATAAGTTATGTAATTTTTTATATTTTAATGAAATATGATGTGAAGTTTTTATTATGTTTTCTTTTATTTAAGACTAGTGGAATAAAAAAAGTAAATTATAAAAATAAATGAGTAATAATTAAATAGGCAATAACCATGACCAAATATTTGACTTAATTTCTTTTAATAATTTGACGTTAATGGAGCCAAAATATACTTTAAATTGCATTAACCATTACTCATTTACTAATTAACCATTACTCATTTACTAATTAGTGTGTAGCAACAATAGAATATACATACTTTCATTACTTGGCTCTTTCACATGCATGCATCCATGACGGCTATGTGATTGGCTGTTGGGAATGTTAGGGACATCAATTATAAAAAAATTATCATAAAACTCTTGTCTTATCCTACTCACTTTTCCTTATTATCCCAATCCAATAACCAACATATATGTCATATAAGAAAAAAAAACATCCCACGTCACGTTAAACATTGACTCGTCAACTACTTTAACTTTACAAATTAAAACAAACGTATGAAAAGTTGCAAGACAAAAAACATCCATCATAACCAATAAGATTAATATACACACACTCTCACACTGAAGTTATATCTACTGTATCGTCAATTTGTCATCATTGCAATACTAAACAAACAACCATCACAAACAATACGATACTATCTGATAAACTGTTATCAGTTTTTCTAACAACTCACTTCTCGAATTATATGTTAGTGATACTCATTTGTTTAACAGTGTTCTCACCACGAACCAGCCGAACTCTCGGACAAACTCATAATCTCCTCTAAGTAATCAGCACCAAGATCTTCAAACACCACCACATTCTTACTATCTTCATCCAACTTCATCTCTTTCCTCTTCTTTTCCCTAATACCAGCTTTCCTTCTCATTGAATAACTCCTTTTCAACGCCAAAACCGGCGAACCCCCTTCCTCAAACCTGTAGTCCATTGCCCGAAGGGACTCGTAAACCGTCTCAACCGGAAAGTTAAGGACCGCTGTCGAGCCCCTAACAGCATATGCGGCTTGGTCATATGCTAAAGCAGCATCTTCAGGTGTATCAAATGTACCCAACCACACCCTTGCACCATTCCTTGTGGAATCCCTTATCTCGGCTGCATACTTCCCCCAACTCCGCGCTCGCACCCCTCGGTAGCCCGTCTTCTCGGGTGCACTAGTCGCGGTGGGGTCCGAGGAATGGTGATCATGATGATGATAAGATGACTCAGGTAGCATGCCATAGAGGAGCATTTCTTGGGAGTCATTCTCATTGAAGGGGAGGTATTGGTTTGAGGTGTTGTGAAAGAATGAAGAGTCCATTAATTTATAAAATAGTGATCTTTTTTAGGGTGATACTTAAGTTGTAATGAGTGTATGTATGATAAGTTAAGACTTAAGATGGTATTTTGGTGGCAGTTGGAGAAGATGATTGGTTATTTATATATGTGTGTGTGTATATGTTTGAAGAAAATTGTAAAAGTAGAGTTGAAAATGGATCTTAGTTAGTGGGATTTTCAAAGGAGAAAATGCACGTGCGGGTCAAAAAAGCAGATTTGGTGGCTCGGTCAGACGCCAATCCATTTGAAACATCACCTAAATTTGATGGTTTCACCTCGTCGTGTTTCTTATTATTATTATTATTACTTTTTCAACTACGTTGAAAACTATCCTCAACCCATGACTAAGCATCACTATCACTGCAACAGGATGTTAACTCATTTTTTTATTAACGACGAATATAGCATATATTAAAAACAATGCTAGCAAGAGACTAAAAACTCCAACAAACAAATTACAAAAAGACGAACAAACAACAATCAAACAAAGACACAACAAAAACCACAAACAAGCAAAGCAACATCATCCCGGTTCAAAAGGAAAATTGCCAATTGCAGTGGGCATTTTCCCTTTGCATCTCGCCTTGATCCAAAAAAAGACAGCTACCTTTATTTGACATAAGACTTTGGTGACCGAGGGGTTAGCATGCTCAAAGATAATTTCATTTCTATGCTTCCATAAGTTTCAAGAAGTTATCATGAAGATAGCATGGACAGTCTTCTTGAATTCAGCATCACCTTTTAGTAAGGAATATCCATAAGGTCCCTATATGAGAACGTAAACACTGGATTTATGTTGCAGCACGAGGATATTTTTGCCCAGACCAGCACCAAAAGCCCACACGAAATGAACAAATGATCCACCGATTCTTCCATCGATCCGCAAACCATACATAACGTCTATTGGAGAGGAATTTTCCTCTTAGCAAGAAGTCAAAAATGGGAAGCCGGTTTAGCTCAGCCAACCATTAAAGATGTTAACCTTTTTAGGAACCCACCCATTCCAAAGAAAATTGTACCCTTCACCGGTGTTGTTTGAATTAGCCAGCAATGCTTTAACATACTTTGAGCAAAAAGCCATTTGGGTCATATCACCCCACCTCCACGAGTCATCTTGATCACTTGGGGATATCGTATTGAGCCTAGCCAATAATTGAGATAACTCACCATTCTCGTTGGATGCAAGTAACTCCCTTTTCCTCCTCTATGACCATACCAAGATATTGTTGACCCATTTAAAGGAGTCCTGCACTAAAACAGATTTAGAATTTTCCAACATGAATAATGATGGGTATAACTCCATAGAGGCACTTCTTCCAACCATCTCTCCACCCAAAATCTAATTGCTTTTCCATTTCTAAACACACCCACAATTAAATGATTCAAAGTAACACCTTTATTGCTAAAATCCTCTCCAATTTTATGAATGTTTTTCCATACTCCAGGATGAGTCAATCTAACCGGTTTAAAGTTTAGGATTTAAGAATTTTACTCATAAGACAAGGGTATTTTAAACTAAGACCCTTTGCTTTTTAAGTTTTCATTGTTAAAAGATATTATTTTAATAACTTTATATAAACTTCATTTAGTTTTTCACTTATGTTAATTTTATGGACCACTTGTGTTAAGTTGAGTGAACGATGAAACAATTTGTGTGATTTCTTATAGTTTGAAACAAAAATATGCAATATAACGTTATTAAAAGTCATCTTAATTTTTCTCATTTCTCTTAATGACACCTCAACGCAATCTCGCCATTTTTTTTTCATTTTCTTTATTTTTCACTTTTGAGGGAACGCTTCTTATTTTCTCCCATGCCATATCACTTTACTATTTTAATTTATATTATCTATAAAATTGAAATTGATCGTAGAACAATATATAAGAAAGTTAAGTATTATTATATAACTAGAAATCATAAAATAAACTAAAAAATATAAAAAATAAAAAACCATCAATTTTAAATAATACGTTACAGGGCGGTGACATCCCAAGTGTTGTGGTTTTTAAAGCTTCTATTGTAGAACCACTTCCAAACATCGATCAGAAATGCTCAGAGTGGTCGTTAGGATAAAATAAGTCTTCGTCCAAAGCTTCTTGTTAATTTCACATCAATTCCACCCAAGATGATGATTTGATTGTAGTGTATAGAGTAGAGTGAGATAAAGTAGAAATGTGTGCAAAAACTACTAGAAATTGAATTGTATTTATAGAGTTAGAAAATTAATCTTTTTATATGAATGCCATACCTAGTGTTTGACCTATTTTCCAATTTGCGCAGGGTCTAGTGTAATGTCGAATCGCTTCGCTATCTGATGTAGGCAACCTAACTTTACACCTTTTGTAAAAGGTTGTTTACCACTGCTTGAAAAGATGATAAGACAACAAGTTAAATACCGGTTACTGTAATGTCGTGATTAATTTTTTTTAATAGTCTAAGGGGCTGTTTGATTTTAAAGACTTGGTTAGAAAGGGCTGACCGAGTAAGAGCCTTCTCCAAAACTGATCCGGTAAGAGGAAAAATATGCATGGGTCAGTGGTGTCGGAACGGGTCAGACGCGAATCAAACACCCTGACCGACCAAAATGTCTGACCGAGTCAGAAGCAAATCAAACAGCCCCTAAGTAAACTGTCAACATAGAACTTCTGATGGAACTCCAAAAAGACCCTAGAACTGGATGAACGGTATTCCCAAGGGGGGATTTAGCGGGCCGAGATGGTTTTCCGCTAGATGAATCTGACTCTGTTGTGAAGAAATGACCTCGGAGCTGATTTGTATGTACACTACTTGTCAAGATTTGTAGTTTTGCACAACATTAGTAAAGTGTTAAATGTAACATAAATCACTTCTATTAAAATTGTAGACAATTTGATTACAATTTCATTCATCATTAAAGCTATTTGCATATTATATACGTGACAAAAATTTATACTTTTATTGTTTAATTTTAAATTCGCTTTCAACGTTATGTTTTTTAAATTACATATATATACCGTTATGATATGTTTATTTTAATTTTTATTTAAATATATATACTTATCTTAAATTAGTCCACACAAATCATGATATAAACCCACTAGTGTTATTATAGAGTCTTAGTTTGTTTTGAATGCTTTAAAGTAACTTGGTTTTTAAGCTTGTCCCTTTTATCATGAAAGTTAAAGTTTAATGAAAATGATGGGAATACTTAATGTTTTAACTGTATGCCATGTACATTGTAATGAACAAAAATTGTTTTAGAAATAACTTATTATATAGGTTCTTCAAAATAATTATTTTGCATTCATAAGAATAATATATTAAGAGGGTTGTGTGAACACATAACCACATCATTGTAAGTGATACTATGAACTTACTTCACATTTTTGGTCAATATGTAGCTTTATATCACTTTTAGTGGCAATATTTTGTTTTAAGTTATTCAAGTGGGCACACCCTATTATAATGAGTGTAAAGTTTGATATCCTTTATATGAAAATATATAATAAGATAGTTAATATATACATATATAGCATTTTTAAATCAATTTCTCTTTAATCAAAATCAATAATATATATACGCAGTTTGAAAACCAGTAAGTTGGTAATTCTAAGCACAAGTAGATCGATAAAATACTCCTAAAAGGCAATGTCAAAGCATTTATATATAATTTCAAAGTAGGAAAAATATATTTAAAAAAAGTGTAATAGCATTTTATTGATTTCATCCGTAAATTTTAAAATTAATTTTTATATAAATCTCTTAATTAACTTACCTTTATAAAAAAATAGTAATAACTAGGGATCATATTTCTTTAGATTTTTATGAAGTTAAATGGCAGGCACAATCAAACAAAATATGATTTTTTATAGAGTTAAGAGACATAATCATACAAAATAGAAGGATAATTTTTTAAAATAAAGTTTAAGAACATTTCAAGTTTTTATAATTTAAAAAAGATTCATTCATATATCAATAATATGCGTAAAAAAGTAAGGTACCTAACGCTCTGTTTTCGAGACTTATTTAATGAGAGAAATGGAAGGAAATGAGTGAAAAGTGAAAAATAGTAGTGTTCCCGAGTTTTTTAAATAGGGAAATGGAAGGAAACTAGAAAAACTTTGTGTTCCCGAGTTTTTTAAAGGAAGGAAATGAAAAGAAACGAAAAGAAAATTTTCAATAATTTTCCCTTCTAACTTTCCTTCCAAAACGGAAGGAAATGGAAAGAAAAAAAATTGAACACATAAATTTCTTAATTTCTTTTCATTTCCTTCGAACTCTGTAACACGAAAATTTAAAATGTCTTTTCTTTTCTTTCCATTTCTTTTCTCTCCTTAATTTTTTTTCTCTTCATTTCTTTTCTCTCGTTAATTTTCTTTCACTTCTTTTTTTTCTTTTCTTTCGTTTATTAATCTCGGAAACACAGCGTAAAACTTGATCCATTTTGAAAAGCACAATATTTGACTGAGTGATATCATGTTTTGCTTCAATGATCAATCTTCAGGAAACATTGAATCTTTTGAATGTTTCTTTTTTCACAATAGTCAAAACCCCACCACTTTAACACTATGTTTTTTTTTTGTTTTTAGATTGTCTATTCTATGTATTTCTTAAGGTAAGATAAAAAAAATCACCATCATATAGTAAGATTTACTGAATTAAATTACTGAATTATATGTGCGTGAATATAAGTTAAATGTTTGTTACTCAAAATATTATAGTTCGTATTTGATCATACAAAATGACAAAATCATATTAGCTTCTGAAAGCCAAAGCTTTTGATGGTCGGTGGTATAAATCTAAAAGACGAACTTGACGTCCTTAACATCAATACCATGCTTCAACAACCTTCATTGGTCTAAATATGGTAGATGATTGGAGCTGGGGCTAGGTGTCATGGGTCTTCTAACGAGGTCATGTGTAGCGTCCATGGTTGCCCTAGGATCAATTATTGACGCGGGTCATTGATTTCATCAGAGTCTCATTAAGTGAATGACATCAAGCCCTCAACTCCCGATGAATAGGAAATGAAAAATTCAAGCATTTTCGATATACACCGTTGATATCAGTGAGACAATTCCAAAGGATATGCAAGAGACATATGAGTTCTGAAAGATTAGTTTCATTAAGAACTCACAAGAAACAATTGCTAAATGATCCCTATATAATTATATAAAAAGCTAAACAAATTTATTTGAAATGTAACTAACTTCTAAAGTACTAACTGTATAACAAACTATACACATCAGCTATGTTACACGTCAGCTGGTACCTATCAGCAGTAACATAGTAAGTAAACCTAAACTGTTTAGCAGAGTGAGCAGATGCATCTTCAAACTTGTATGAATATAACATTTTGTTGGTATATAAAACTCAGAATTCTTTTTATATAAAACCAGCCCATCAACAAAAAGAGCCCAATATTCATCAGCCCAACTTAGTTGCCCCAACGGCCCAACCAACAGATGCAACTCCCTCACTTGGTAGGTTTACAACTCTCATTTAACTGATTAAGAAAATATCTCAGAAATTAACTGATTCCAATTCCATTAATAACATTGTTAAACCAAGATCGGAATAAAAAAACCTGTATAAAAAGTTAATGAAAGATATATGATTTATCCCAAAATCATTTTATTTGACAAAACGGAATAATAATGAATTTTAATTAATCAATATATACCACATTTGAGCCAGGAATTAATTAAGGAAAACAAAAGGGAAAAGTGAACAATAAAAATGTAAAACCAATAGAAAAACCATCAACAGATGCATATACGGTTAAATCGATTAAAGTTTAAAAAACACCTAAAAAGAAACATGTCAAATACATTGAATTTCATAAGTTATTAATCTAGGTAATCTTATGATGACACAATTGTTATATGTGTACGCATACATTTTTAAATTTTCAAAAACTCATCAAGACCTTTATTTCATTTAGAGAAAATTACATAAATAGTCCATGTGTTTTGATCAGATTACACATTTGGTTCCCAAATTTTAAAAATTATAAAATTAAATTAGACTTTTGTATAGTCATTGCAAGTTTGGTTCTTAATTTTTAATAATTTTAAAGTTAGTCTAAATTTCTATGTCGGTATTACACTTTTGGTCTCTGAAGTTGAACTTAAGAGTTAGTTTAAAACTTATATAATGCATAAAAAATTGAATGAATTACATTTTCAAATGTGCAATGTTCATACAAAAGTTTGGGCTAGCTTTGTAATTTTAAAAATTTGGGTACCAAACATGCAATTTGATTAAACCACAGAGATCATCTATGCAATTTTCTCTATCATTTAATTAACGGCTTAAAATAATCCTGTTACTTTAGTAAATTTATAAAAAAATTATATGAAGAAAGGATAGAAAAAGAATTTACTCATCTCGATCTTTTATAATGGGGCTAACCTCCAATCTAATCTCACACCATTTGCAAATGACCTTTTGAAACTAAATGCAAAAGATTGTTTGCAGGCTAAATGACTGTTAGGAATAAGGTGAAACATCCGTTTGCAGGTTGTGTCAGATCTCATGAGCCTAATCAATTTAAATGGTCGTTTGAATTTATTTTCAAACGATTGTTTGATTTCAGGTGATATAAATATATAATTATTAAGTGAACTTTTATATTTCATATATTTTTCCTCAACTTCTCTCCTCAATCTATAAAAATTGATTATGATTATCTCCATACTTGTCTTACGTTTATTTTACTATTATCAAACAATACCATTTATAACTACTTTATTCAGTTTATCTCTTTGAAGTTAAATAAAAGTAACAAATTGTGAACAAAGAATTAAATGAAGTAACAACCCATTACCGTATTTCATTCATTGCTATTGACTTTGTCAGTGGCGGAACTAGAAAGTTTTCGCAATGGGGTCACTATATTTTGGTGATTCGTTTTGTAATAATATAAACTAGTTTTTTCCCCGCGCTACGCGGCGGGATCCCGATCGTTCTTCCCAAACGTAATGCCATGTTACTTTAATCGTTATCTGTCCATCTCATCGAAATCCATAAAATCAAAGTTTGATGTTGAAATTCAAAAATACTAGATTTTAGAGGAGAAACTCGGAAAAATAAAACTTCATTATAAATAGTTTATTAGCTACACTATAGGTTTCTAAATTTTAAAATACACAAAAAAAATCAACGAAGATACTCTAAGATCTTAAACTTTAGTGGTTAAAGTTAAATAATTATACATTAGGGTAAAATGTGAATAAACTTAAAACTTATGTGGCTAGCAAAGCTAAGTAAAACATTTTTAAAAAAAAAACACCAATCAACAAAGATACACTATAGAAAAATAAGTATCGCTGACAGCTTGTTATCAGTGAATGAGATTCGTTAATTACCAACACATCAACGACAAAACTCAAAAAGTTAACAATTGTCTAAAATAAAAATGCAGTATTATTTATTAAAACATGTTATTTTGCTAGTGAAAACCTTGGTGGTAAATTTTAAAACATGCAAAAGTAAAATGTAGATTTTAAAACTTACAAAAGTATAATGTAGCTAAAGTTTATCTATTATATATAGTATAATATAAAATTTTTCGGGTCGGGTCGGGTCAAGTCGAGTCGGTTCGGTTCAGTTCGGGATGTAATTAAATTTCATGCAAATGTTAACAAAAATATTATATCAAAGAAATCAAATAAAAAGGGAAAAAATTAGTAATGGGAGCTAGGGTTTTAATTTGTGTTTTTAAAATAAAGGTAGTTTAATATATTACTTGAATAAAAAGGGGGAAAAAATTAAAAAAGGGCTGCTGAAGCCAGTGGGTTTCGAACTCAAGACCTCATCTTGAATACGGGCGCGCGTTTACCATTTAACCAACGATATATTTTTGTTATATTATCAACTTTAATATACTAATGGGTTCATTTCCTGTAAAACTATGGGTTCACTAAAAAAATCGACATTATACGTTACACTACGGGTTTAAAATTCAATGGTTACACTTGACCCCATACCCAACACCCTAGTTCCGCCCTGGACTTGTGCATGTCAACGATTAGGGTACTTAGATTTCACGCACATAATGCATGTTAATATTCGTACTTATTCCTGCGGTTCAGAGTTCAGAAAATGTTTAGAAGTCAATGATTTAACAGCAAAAAGTAGTGAAAATCATTAAAAAAATATTAATTCATCAAAGACATTTGATGGGTTGCATATTGTAAAGTTCCAAACGTAGAAAAAATATATTATCCTATCGTCTAATTGTCCCCCCTAAAGTCGTCCTCTCCTATGATTGATAAATTGTCTAGTTATAAAGATTGGATACATTTTATTTTGTTTTACTTATATTATTTCCATTTTAGCAAAATCTTCTCATTGAAAAGAAAGATTACAAATTTACAACTCAATTAGCCTTACCTAAGGTAGGTGGATTGCAATTCCATTAACCCTCGGAGATTGCGTTTTTCTATATCTATTATAAAAGTTTTTTAATAGACCAAAAAAATAGAATAATAACATCACAACTTCTTTTGCTCTTTGATTTTTGTAGAATGAAGCAATAAGTATTCGGTGCCTCCATCTCTTCATATAATCCAAGTGGTAGTTTGGTCAACTGCATGTAATTAAATATATCTTGTTCTTAACTCTTTATTTGTTTATATCGTGAAACCTTAGGCAATTTATACATCTTTCTTTTATAATTGTGTGTTTTTTAAACCATATTATCAGAGTGATAAAAAATAGCATATGTCTCTTTCTTTGTTAGTCTTCATGCTCATTCTCGGTAAATAGTCATCATAAATTTGTAAAAAAAACCAGCTAAGTGCCACCTTGTAAGACTTGTTCGTAATCCGTCCTTAAGAAGTCTGTTAATTGATTATCATTCAATTCAATAATGTCAATATGTAATATATGGTAAATATGATTCTTAAAGACCTTCGTTGATAGACTTGATATAAGTACAAAATAAATTTAAGTTCCTCATAACAAACAAGTAGGAAACAATGTATATACTATATAGAGGAGTGCATGCTAGCCGGATGGTGAATGGTCTTTGAGCTATATTGACGTTGGTGAATTCTTTTCAATGAATTCGTCACGATTCAAACTTCGATATAAGTATTTAGGTGGATGTTAGGTGGTGTCGATGAGGGAATACCACAGAGAACAGCGGTTTGTTCTTCATTATAAATATATTAAAACTAAAAAAACTAAAAAGAAAAAAGTTCATGCTAATATAATCAGGGGCGAATCTTTTAAGCAACCCCAACCCCAACCCCCGAGGGGGGGTGTTTTTTTGCTCTAATTTGAAAATCTGTGCGTATTTCATCCAAAACTTTTATACGTGTTGAATTCGATCCCCCATGATGTGGTTATGTGGCTTTTGGTCCCCTATACATTTATTCAAACCATAAACTCAACATAATTATAAATGGAGAAAGAGAAAGTTTTTAAAAGACGTGTTAATATATTATTTAAAGTTGGATTTTGTTGAATTATATAATCAACGGGTTCTTCATAAATTTTAGCTATGAGGGATTTACTTTAAATGTACAAAAACCAAAAAAAGAAAAAAGAAAAAGAAAATACAGTTGGAAAACTGACTGCTTCTAAAAATGAAATACTATATAGCATCAATGTTTAATTTAGCCTTTAGGACCCCAAAATTGACTACTATTTACCCACATGCTCGGGAGACCAATGTAAATATATTGTTTATGTTTATTTCGAATATTTTTTTGTATTAACTTATTAATAATTATTAATTTTTTTAAATAAGTGAATCTGAAAATTCATTATATATGGCTACTATTGTTTTATTAATTGATATTTTCACCTATTTAAATTTTATTTTCTTGAACTACTGCTTTCTGATTTCAAATATTGGATGGCCAACACAACTAATAGTATAATTTAGGAATCAATTACGTTTGTCATATTTTAGTTTTCTATAAATTTACATCTTCAATAGATTTATTTTTTTTTATTTTAACATTTTTGTCACCCCTCTTACTATATATAATTTATACTTTTAATCCGTTTTCTATTTTTATAATTTCATTCCAAAACTTTTTAAGAAAATAGAACGTGCGACTGTCTTTATTTCATTTGTCGACGCTATGATATAACGTCCCAACTCAAACCATGTAACGCGGGGGAAATGACCAGAATTTCATCGCATAACCCGGGGGATAATTTTCGTTTATTAACTTTGAAAAAAGAAATAGATACATGATTCTCTTAAGTTTTTTATTTATTTTTCAAGTATAAATTTTTATGAAAACAAAGTTTTATTCAAAATCAAATATTTTTTGATGTCCTAGGATAACGAGTGCAGTCAACATTGCGTTTACAAAACGAACAAAACCGATTATAAGTGAACATCATCGTTTACGCTATTGGTATTATTAGAACTGGTATCGTTTTGTTCCTTTTATGGTTTCCGATGAGCTGGATCGATAATGCCCAAGTCATGCTGCGTAACACGACGTAAAACGACCAAACTCCCTCCACATAGCGCGAGCAAAATACCTGTTTTAACTAATAAGTAAACTACACAAAGATCCATGTGGTATTTCTTTGAATTTTTTATTGGGGTATCAATTACAAGATACTATATGTTTTGTCCAACAAAAAACACAAATGTAACACGTTGAGTCTGATCAGCTTGTTCTAGTGTGGGTTAACATGGTCAGTTAAATGCTTGTAAAATGATTCAAATTCTCTTTAATAAAAAAATCAAAATAATAACTTAAAACTAAAAGATAAACTTTAAAAATTATAAATACAACGTGACAATCTAAACTTTTTTACACATGTAACTCTTACTTGCTAACTCAAAATGATGTGTAATTCACATCACATATATCATTTCACCTCTCAATACATCCACATTCCAAGTTTATAATGATATGATATAACCATATGTGGAGCTCAAAATATAATATAAGCTGTAGACAAACTTGTTATTAATACTTGCATGCTTTAACTTTCACCAGCTAGAACTACTACTCTCCGATAACCCTAACAACTCCTCCAAATACTCCCCACCCAAATCTCCAAACGACAGCGTTTTCCACCTTCACCACCTTCTTCTTATTCTTCTTCTTCATCATCAACTTCCTCTTCATACTGTACTCCCTCTTCAACGCCAACACCGGCGACCCCCCTTCCTCATACCTGTAACCCATCTCCCTCAGCGTCTCATACGCCACCTCCGCCGGAAAATTCAGCACCGCCGCCCCTCCCCGCAGCGCAAAACGCCGCCTGATCGTACGCCACCGCCGCCTCCTCCGCCGTATCAAACGTCCCCAGCCACACCCCTCACGCCGCTTCGACTTGAATCACGTATCTCCGCCGCGAACTTCCCCACGGCCGCCGCCGTACGCCTCTGTAACTCCACCCCTTCTCCGCCGCCCACAAACACCCTTCTTCTTCGCCGCTGTCCGCCGCCCGTTGCCCGCCGGAGATCACCCCGTACAGCAGCATCTCCTCCGAGTCATCTTCATTGAACGGAAGATAGTGGCTACTATTATTATTATTATTAGTGAAGGGATTCTCAGGGTAAAACAAACGATTCATTTTCGATTTTTTTTTTTGGAGTTATTATGATGTGTGTGTGTTTTTACTTTTTACTTTTTATTGTGGTTTTGGTTAATATTGATGAAATGATTATTATTGTTGTTGTTGTTGTATATATAGTAATGCAGGTGGTGAATGAACCGTGGGTGTCATGGTGTTGGAGTTAATGCAGGAGGGTGATGGTGGTCAAACGACTTTAATTTGTTTGGACATGGCGGCTGGTCACACGATTAATATTGCTGACATAACATTGAATTAGATTATTCTAAGAACATCAAAAATAATATTATCTTGGGATCTTGTGACATCATGCATGTAAACATTCTGGTTATTCAAAGTTCAAACCTGGAGAATGTGATCAAACTTATGAGGTGCGTATAAAATATTGTGATTTGTTTAGTTAAAGAATAAACAATTAATGCAAGTACATTATGTGTAGACCGTCAAGGGATGACCGATATAGTTCTTTTTGGAAGTTTACAAGTTAGTTTAATCTTGGTTAACAGAACTATTACAATAGGATGCTATAGTTTTATGTGCGAACATACATGTTTAAACTGTGAACACTTTATACAAATCGTTCGTTCAATTAATTTGGATTTAAATTAAACTACGTAAAGCGTTATTAGTAAGACATCTTAAACAATAAATGGTTTATAAATTATATAATGGAGTACGTGGACTGTTCAACCTTGTAGACACGAGTTTGAAGTCAAGAAGCTATAGAGGACAGAGTGGTTCCTTCCTATACTACGTGTCAATTTAAAATAGAGTTGTTGTTTACTTGATTCTGAATGTTTAGGTTAGAAGTTAACACGTGGGCTTCAGCTCTATATAATTTAATTACACAATAGTAGTTTTTATATGAAAACATGACATTTTAGGTTCCTTATAGTTGTTTGTTTTAAAATATTAAGGGTGTTCTTCGATATCAAAGTGGATTGTAAAACAAATTGTCCCTCCGCGTTACGTGACGGGGTTCGGTTATCTTTCTCACACGCAACGCATAATTACTTTAGTTGTAATCAAGCCAACTGATTGGAAACCATAAAAGTGAAAGTATTGTGACAAAACCTCTTAATTAGTAAACTTTAATGGTCAAACTCTAAAAATACGTGTCGGGAGGCTAGTCATTTTTTCCCACTTGCAACGCCATGTTACTTGGTCGTTTACTATCTGACTCGTCGGAAACCATAAAATCAAAGTTGGCGGTGGCGTGATGAAACTTGAAAATACTAAACTTTAGTATACAAACTTGAAAAAATAAAGCCTCCCTATGAATAGTTTATTGGCCAACTATAAATTTTTAAAATTAGCGACCAAAGTCAACAAAAAAATTGACAGCCAAACTCTAAGATCCAAAGCTTTAGTCGTCAATATAAAAAAAATCGATGGTCAAACTATAAACATACTAAACTTTAGTGGCAAAACTCAGGAAATTGAACTTTATTTTAAATAGACTGGTGTTTAAATTCTAAAATCTTAAACTTTAATGGCCAAAGTCAAAAAGTTTAAATTAATTGTGAAAACAGTTAAAACTAAAGTGGTTAAAGTTTAAAAAACCAATATTAAACATGTAGTCAAATGTAGTCAAGGGAATTTATAGGTTAAATAAAAACTCAAAATATACAATGTAATTTATAAATACTAAAAAAGTACCATTCATTTAGCTTTTCTATTAATAATAGAAGTAATTTCTACACCTTACGGTTGGTAAGGTTTTTCTTTATTTTAGCTCCATATTATTTTACATATTAAAATCAAAGATTGGTCATTAGCTTACTAGTAAGGTCACATCTGGTGTTGTGTTCGACTCAAGGGGTCACAAACTGCATTTTTTGTTTTTTGCTTTCTTTAAATTTATTTCTTTATAATTTTAATATTTTTTCTTTGTTACTAACTTATTTACCAATCTGTTGTATTAATTTTTATCTATGTTTTCATCTCTAGAACCAAGTCACGGTTTATTGTATAACATTTTTCGATACATACTAAACTATATTAATGTCACTATCACAACATGCGTAACAAAGTTTAAACGCATCGCATGTACTAAAAAAAATAAAATTGAAAGGCTTGTACTAGGACCACCCTACCATGTACCAACATAAATTTGCCCTTAGGAGTTTGTGGGGGTTTCCTTTTAATGACCGGATGTTGTAAAATACATATGGATTCAATGGTGAAGCTGATGACATGTTCGGTAGTGTATGTGTTAATGTTATTGGATTAAATGACTAAGGGGCTAATGCTAGATGGGCTAATTTGTTTAAGCTATCATCGACTGTTAGAATTCATGGGAATTGGGACAATTGGTCTAATTAAATTTTATTAATAATATTTTAATATTTTATATATGTTAATTAGTGTAAAAAGATTTATATCTTTTAAACTTTTAAATTACAGTTTTTGGTCCTCCCTTGACTAGGAGGGATGAAGTTTAACAGTGAACAAATCGACATTGGTTCATAAACAAGGAAAATATATTATTGGGTCCCTTTTATACGTATTTTTTATTGTGTGATAACTTTTGTTTACTTTTATGAAAAATATATAGATTTTTTATTCTAACTTTTTCTTTCTTATTATTAGATTTGATAGAATGTAAATAGCATCATGATGAATCAAGTGATTTCACGTGACAGTCTCTAGGTTAGCTTCTATTTAATTTCGTTTCGTATTTTGGTTCCAATCATGCGCCCCTTTTTATTGCTTGATTTCAACATCCTTTTTACCTTTTGACTTTTGGCGTGCGGATGGGACCCCTAGCTAGTAATAATTTTTCAAGTGTTTCACCTAACAATAAAAATAAACGAACGTCATCCTTGTTGAGATTTGTTCAACAATAAAGTAAGATTAAAGATGTTTATAATATTTTATAAAACACAAATTAACGAAGTTACTTTAAATAATATACAAATAGTTATAACAGAAATATAGTAGGATTGAAGATATTTATGAAATAGTATAAAACACAAATTAACCGTGTTAGGTAAATAATATACAAAAAATCATAAAAGTAAATATAGTAGGATTGAAGCTGTTTATAAAATAGTATAAAACACAAATTAACCAAGTTACTTAAATAATAGCTATTATAAACACAAATATATTATGTCATACATATAGTTGATGGTATCCTTATAAAATAATCTTCTACGATATTTAATTAGATATTTTAGAGTATCCTTCAGTTTTCACCAACTAGAACTACTACTGCTACAAGTACTCTCAGATAACCCTAATAACTCCTCCAAATACTCCCTACCCAAATCCTCCAAAACGACAACGTTTTCAACCTTAACCTCCTTCACTTTCTTCTTCTTCTTAGTCTTCATGAGTGATTTCCTCTTGATGGTGTGTTTCTTCTTCAATGCCAAAACAGGAGAACTCCCTTCTTCATACTTGTAATCCATCTTTCTTAAAGACTCATACACTTCATCAGCAGAGAAATTAAGGACCGCACCCGAACCACGCATGGCGAAAGCCGCTTGATCATACGCGAGGGCCGCCTCTTCCGCGGGTGTCAAATGTTCCTATCCATACTCGAAACCCGTTTCGTGTGGAGTCGCGTATCTCGGCTGCAAACTTCCCCCATGGTCGCCTCCTCACTCCGCGGTAACTACACACTTTTTCGGGCTCAAAACGTTGTTGTTGTTGTGTGTTCTCGTTCATCGGGGCGCATTGTGTCGGATATGACCCAAAAGAAGCATTTCCTCGGTGTCGTTTTCGTTGAAAGGGAGGAGGGTGTGGTGATCATTGGTGTCTGAAGAACTTAAGGAGGTTTGGGGTGAGGAGTGGTGGAAAATGTTGTGATGCATACTGCAGGATATTCTGGATGAAAGAAATGTTATTAACTTATTATTATTGGTTTTGTATCCAATTTAGAATAGGTATATTGGTTTACAAATGTGGAAGTTAAAAGTGTATGTTTTATTTATAGATATAGGTGGTGCATGAAGGCTGGCTAGACATATGGTGGGTCCTCACTTGTAAAGGAGTTAATGAAGTAGGGTCATATTAAACGGTTTTTGTTTGTATTTGGCGGCTGGTCATAACTTATAAGCGCGGTGGGGGACGCCCATGGACCATGGTAATGGTAGCACCCGGGTAGCCTAAGCGGGTTAAAATAGATCGAGCCGTTCAACGACTATAAAATAGTTTATGGGTCTGTTTGATATAAGATAATGAATGAATTATTATTTTATTTGTTTGTTAGTTAGAAAAATACGAATGAATGAGATACAAAAATAGTTATGGTGGTTACGGCCATTGGCTGTGATGGCTCGTGGTGGTTCTGGTGGGATTGGTGGTGATGGTAATTGATGGTGTGGGTAATCGGTTACTGGTGGTAGTTGTCGGCGGTGGTGGTGGTGGCGGCCGGCTTGGTGGGTGGGGTGGTTTGTCGGTAGTGGTGGTTTTCGAGGTGGTGATGGTGTTCGTGGTGGTGGTGTGGTGGTGGCAGTGGTGGTTGGTGATGAGTAGGTGGGTGGGTGGTGGTGTTCGAGGTGGTGATGGTGTTTGTGGTGGTGGTGTGGTGGTGGCGGTGGTGGTGGTTGGTGATGAGTAGGTGGGTGGGTGGTGGTGCTGACTAAATATGAAAAAAAGGAATTGAACGAAAGAAAGAAAAAAAGAATTGATGTAATAAATTTGATGTGTTTTGATGGAAAGACGTTACAAGTGTAATGGTTCATTCCAATAATTTTACCAAATAAATATTTTTTTCATTTACTCTTAACGGTTCATTCTTATATGCTAATCTTATTTTTCCGAGTAAAAAATCTGTTGGAATTACTCGAAACGTTCGAGCGAAAAAAGAAAAACAACTAATTAGCTTTTGATTTTTAGATTGTTTAATTTAATGTTTTCATACTTGTATTCTTTCATTTTTGCATTTTGATATTTTAATCATGCAATGTTTTATTTATAATAAAGTTCTAGTTTTGTTTTTGTTTTTAAATATTTAATTAAACAAATGGGATTAGGGTACTTGAGGGTAGTGACACCATCACTTAAGATATATAGTTTAGAGTACATTTGAGATGGCCATATTATATTGGTTGAATGTTAAGATCGTGTGGTCGGTAGTGAAAAGAACATTTCCACCACCTTAGGTATTATTTAATAAGTAATACTAAAGGGCCTAGCGGTATTCTGGTATTGAATTAATGTCCCTCCTCGTAAGGTTGAAGGTTCTTACATCCGTTGCAAACAAAATTTGTAGTATCATGATTGAATTACAATGTTGTTTTAAAACAAAAACAAAAATTATTTAGTGATTATGAATGTTGAATTTAGATGCAATAAAACATAAATTATAAAGAATATTCATGCTGATAAGTGAATAAAAAGTAAAGGAATGCGATGCAGGTTGTAAGATAGTCGATCCAGCTCACTTAAATCTACAACCATTTGCCATGCTAGTCAAAATTTCATGAGCTTTAAAATAGTCTGTCAAATATGATAATATAAGTGAAATTTTATAAGCATAAAATGATAAAAGCATTTGGGTAAGTGATCATACATGGTGGAAGTAGAAGTAGAAGGTTTGTTGTTGATGAGATGGGATGAGAGAGAGAAAGAGAGGAGAGAGAGAGAGAGAGAGAGAGAGAGAGAGAGAGGAGAGAGAGAGAGAGAGAGTCATATATGTGGGAAGAGGAGGGAGGGAGGGAGAAGCCATATAGGCGTCGATATGAAGGTTGGTCAGCACGATGCCCATCCCCTATGTGTGATGGCGACGCTCTAACTGAATGCCTAGTATTGTAAAGGTAAAATACTTTAAATAATAAAAAGTTAATAGCTGAAGATCGTGATTTGTTTTTATTTAAACGTAGTCCGGTTGATTTTTTAAAGGTAAATAACGTTTACTTGGATTTAAAGGAAATATCACCATAAATTCAAATTTTATTTTTTCATCTACAGTTTAAGTATATCATTAAAACAATACTTTTTTTTTAAATAATAACTAACACACCGTGATTATAAAGGTGCATATGAACTAGTTATAAACTTACAACAATACATCCACGATATCTACTTATGGGATTCATAATAAGAGACTAGATATACAAAACAATCTGTAATAATTTAAGAGATGCGTATACTATCAGTTTAAAATACATGCATGTGTGACCTTGAGAGTCTTCATATGCTTTACACTTAAAATTATTCTGTATAGCATATCCAATGTCTATAAATATATATCCTTCAAATTGTCTATGTAGCGGGACATGTGGGGCCTATTAGTGTTACAGATTATCACGTTTTAAGTATGCATGTATATCCATAGATATATGTATTGTATTGTATGTATGTATGTATGTAATGTTAAATATGTTTATGTGTATCACTTTCAGATACTGTGGAGTGAGATGAGCAAAGATCTCAACTGGCCAACTTGGTTCTTGACAGGTTCCATGATTGGGATTGAAGGGATCATAATTAGCTGATTGTTGACTTTCAAACTTTGATTTCTTGACTTTGGAGGATTGACCATATATGTAATAATGTTCGCATTCTGTATATTAGCCCATGTGGAGGCGACCCCCATTAGTTTTGTATTTGTAATATTTTCTTCATTATAATATTAGATTAAGTATTTAAAAGAATCCAAAGTGATTTATATATTAACATATATAATGCAAATTGTGAAATACAATTGAAATTTGATGTGAGTGCCAAATCATCTTCGAAAAGTAAAATGTTTTGACCATTTGATCCCAACTATTACGAATATTTGTCTATACACACACTTGCAGTACCTAACTGATCACACACTCTCTTATATATACTCTTAAATTTTGTATATATATCCACACAATTTAAAAAGAAAAACATTTTTTCAACACAACTTAATTATTAGCTTATTATTGCTAACCTACTGGAATTAAAGGAGGATGATAATTTGAAATATAATATAATATAATAATTTAGATAAGAGAATGGGGGAAGATAATGATGGTGATGTGATTAGTAATTCTTTAACTATGTATATTAGTCTTGGATTAAAAGGAATTACCTTAACTTTTATGAAAAATATCTTAGTGTACGTGATTACTTGTGTTTTAAAAGGAAAGGAATTATATTCAAAAAGTAGTATTTTATATTATATTAGGATATATAGAGTGTTTTACATGTGTTAAATCATTAAAAATATACAATTGATATTTCACTTGTACTTTTGTTATTACCTGTTGCTTTCTTTATACCTTTAGCTTTACCATCATATTAAAATATAATCTAAACTAATAGTAGTCAAGTATTTTTCTTAAGTAATTAATTACACTTTTCTTCTAACAATTAAAGCAACTTTAACTTTCAGTATTGTTACAATGTTGTGACTTTGTAATAAATGATAATTTTTTATGTTAAATGGGCAAATATAAAATGTGTGTGTGTTTAAAATACTTTTACTTTTCAAGTGATTATTTTTTTAAGTTTAACCAAAAGAAGAAGGTAAGTGAAAATGGCCTAAATAATGATTTCAATTCACACCCTAGTTTCTCGACATACAACGGCTGGATCTATATAGTTTATACTTTAAAAACAAAATCTTATAGTTTGTAATAAAATAAGAGTAAATCACAAATTGTGTCCTTTATTAATACATGAAATTACATAGTATGTCCTTTAGTTTTAATAATGACATCCAATGTTTTTTTTTTAAAATATATGCACATCTATTGTCCTTTATACTAACATTCAGTTAAATGTATAGTTAACTCAGTTATGTATCTCTCACATAAGATATATTTTTGTCATTTTCTTTCCACATCTATATATTAAACAAAACAAATAATTAATAATTATTTATGTGAAAAATAAAATTAAAAGATATCATACCAATTGGGTAAGTCAGTGAACCAGCGTTCCTCTTACGTTTAATACCATTAAATCCATTATCTCCCTCTATTTGATAGCTCAATACGGTCATCTTTACCACCTATAATATCTCACACACCATTGAAACCCCTTGAACTCGTACAAACAATGATGGTAAAATTAAAATTCCTAATTCATTTTTGTATTTCGTTGCTCTTTGAATTTTTGGCTTATGTTGTTGTGTGATAACGAGCGACTCATAGTTAATTTTCTTGTTTTTACAATTATATAATCAATTCAAAGAATCACAGATAATCTTCAAGTTTGTGTTCTTTGTTGATATTTATATTGTGTTGGTGTGAGTAGTTTATAAGTATTTACGCGTATTTTTTTGTGTTTATTGTGATTTCCCGAACTTGTATAGGATTTGTGACTTAAACTTCTTACTTTAGTAAATGTTATTGGAGGTTGTTGTCATTAAAAGTTTTGATGATTAGTCGAATAAACACACACCAAGAATGATTGGTTTCACCTTTAATATCTTTTAATTTATATTTCATATAAAATAATTAGTGTTTATTTGTTTAATATATTAGATATGGAAAGAAAATGATAAAATGCACCTCATGTAAGAGATATATACGAGTTAACTATACATTTAACTAAAAGTTAGTATAAATGACAAAAGGTGTGCACATATTTTAAAAAAAAGATATTGGATGTAACTACTAAGAGCATCTACAACAACAAACCTCTATTTTAAAACCAAACGTGACACATCAGTTGTCACATCAATTTTCACTCGTCCACTTTCAAACACTAAAAACTCTTGTATTTCCTCCAATAATATGTCCAGTTTCAAACACGCCTCCATTTCCAAATATCACCTATTTTTAATTCTAAAACATTAATTTACATATGTTTTAGGTGGTGGGTTTCACACTCCCATGTTTGCTTGGGTTTGGAATTCTGGACATGAAAAGCAAATTACAGAAGCAAACCTCATCTCCAATGGTATGATGTTCGTTTGCTTTTTCCACCTCAGACTGGACGAAAGAAAAACCCCCTTGATGTAGATGCTCTAAAACTAAAGGACATAACATGTAATTTCATGTATTAATAAATGATACAATTTTTGTAATTTACTCTAAAATAAATTTTCATGTTTTTTCTTTACTAATCTCTACTAAAGAAAAAACTAGAAAAATCTTGCAACTCTCTTAAAAATGAAAATTCTAAAAACAATATAACAGCTCAGTTTTAGATTAAATAGTATAAATTTTGTTGGTTTAACAAAGTTATTTTACTAAAATCTAACATAATATGTTTTGCATTAACCAATTTGATGTAAACTAATTCCTTAAAAAAATCATCAAAAACAAAGGAAGAGCATGAAAACGTAAGACTACTAAAATTTAACTTTTTAATTTTGTCCTTCATTAAGCAATAATACAACATGTATTTTATCATTGTCAAATTCCTTCTTAATTTTCCATCAAATTGTCGCCACTATTAAAGAAAAGAAAGAAAGAAGCAATTTTATTTAGAAAGACAAGAAAGAAGCAAGTAGTGAAGTGGAGGATGGCCCAAAGAGGGCTCCATATTGCATTTTCACCCTCATTGCCCTCAACTTGCAAATGACATCTCATAATTAATCAAACCAAACGATGATTTATTAATACAAAATATATTGATGTGTCCCTTTCAGGTTGTTTATTATTATTATATGAATATAATAGCAATAATACCATCAGAAACTTACATTTCAAATAACATACGACCCATATGTTTGTTTTTTTTTCAAACGTGGTGCATGAACTTGTTATGCGGCCTACAAGACTTTGAAAATCAAACACCACTCGATATTTATTTATCATTTTCTAATCCTAACAAATCTTTTAAAGATAACCAAAACGTTTTTCTTTCAAAGTTTGTAGATAAATATTTGTCTAATAACAAGCAAGTTTTCAAAATTATTTTACTAAAGTCACTTAAAATTTCTTTTAGAAAATTCACTTGACTTTTATCACGTCTTTAAAACTTGTGATTTTTCTATAAATATACAAAATTTTTAAAATATAGTAATCCAAAACTAGAACATACATGAATATTGGTTATTATTTAGTGATTTTTATTTGACTTAAATTGAATAATTATATTTAAGCTTCATTTTTTGTAGTGGGTTCCTTTTCCTCACTGTATAGTAAATCCGAAAAAAAAATTGGTTACTAAACCGTAAGCAAAATCCATATGTTATTTAAATCGTTTAATTAAAAAAAATATTTGTAAAAGAAATATTATAATATTCGAAGAACCTAGTTGAAATAAACTGACTTTAGTGAGGAATAACTTAAAACAACCTTAACAGAACACTTATAAACTCGATTATTATTATGTTATTTATCCCTTATGTTTTAACCACAAGCACTGATTTTAGGCACCAAAGAGAGTAACAGCGTACCCAAAAAAATGAAATTAATTACCAACTAAATGTCTTATAAGTTAAAGAGAGTGCAGATCTAAGATACTACAAGTTTATGTCTATGTGCATGCATGGCCGAAAGACGCAAAATGAATGGGATGAGTCAAGATACAAGAAACATAAATCAACAATTTCTGCACGTCCATATTATATAACCATGCAAACAGTTATAAAAATCTAAATTTTCAATCGACATCTAACTTGATAAGTTGTTAGTTTGGATTTTGCGATGTGCCAAATTGGAAAATTTTCTTCGATTCAAACGTCTAGTTTCCATCAAGTCGACACGCGACTACATTGAATATAAGACATGGTGAGGGGACCAACACAACCTAGCCAAAAATATATATTGGTGCAAACCAACAAAGCTCTAAGACTAACCTATTTTCATTTTCAAATAGGATGCCTGTCACCATTAAGTCAAATTTGTACAAAATTTGAAAGCAGATTACTAAACATAGGGCCTTCAATTTCACATTGTCTAGTATATATAAGATATATGAATATGTATTTAGACCTTCAAACATTGCACTATCTTGGTGAACATAGATCAATCTATGTGGAATATGTATTTTAGTAGAAAATGTGTTTTCACTAACCTTGAATACAACTTATATATATATATACTGTTAATTAAACACTAGGAGGCAACAAGTTCTCTTAGAGGAGACTCAAAACCTGTTTTATAAAACATGTGCTAAACAAAAATCCTCAGTTAATTATAGTTGTCCACGATTTCGTTTATTCATCTTGCAGCTAAGAATGCTACATGAAGGCACAGTTGAAGAACTGTTGATGACTTTGGTTTGAATTCTATATGTTTATATATGTTAATTTTGTCATTTGTAATCTGTTTTGTATAAGTTTGGTGCTATACGATTTCCATAAGAATAACATTAGAGTTAGAATTACTTATAACGTCTTTTAAATAATAGTCAAAATTGTCAAACATTTGTATAAGTTTAGGACCGTATAATACATAGCTAATTGCGTGAATCTATATCTATATATTTATTAAAAATAAAGATTTTGGCGAAACACATGTCACTGTTTGTTGTCTCCTCATCATTTTTTCTTAAATCTCTCTCCTATTCGATGACAAGACACATGTCACTATATGATGACTCATCAGGCTTAACTTTTTCTTTTTATTGATTTTAGTTTAAATGACTAATTTGAATTTCAAGCATGTAACTTTAAAACATGTTGCACTATTGATTTTGGTTGAAAACATGACTTTAAAGCACTAATTTTCCTTTGCTTTTTCGAATGAATTTTATTATGCTTATAAATATAATTGCGAGGATCGTTAGTTTTTGCTTATCTAAAACCTATTTTATTTTAGTGTAATTTTAATTGATGATGACACACATGAGGATCGTTAGGTCTTGCATCCAAAATAAAGATTCTATAACATTGAAGATCGTTGTTTTGAAGAAGGTCAAATTTGATATTATTACCCTGTGGAATAAAGGTAATAATAGAAAAACATTTTAATTTATTAACTTGATTAATTTCTTGATATCAAACAAATCTTAGTTTAGAAAAAGAAGTTCAAATAGATATACACCTAAAGAATGAAAAGTATAATTTACTTAATAAAAAAGATATAAATCATGATAGGAAAATGGTCAAAGAATCATGCGGGTGATTTGTATGGATAAAGTGTGCAACTTTTTTTTTTTTGAACGACAACATAAAAAAAACCATTTTATTAAAAGACTACTAGCAAGATACTAGAGCCCAAACCTTAATTACATCAAAAAATTATTTAAATCAAAATTACACCAATAATACCAATCTAAATTTGTTAACCTCGCTCTGTTTTTAAGCCACCAATAAAGTGTGCAACTTAATTTTAGAATATGGTATTATAAGAAAAAATAAATATTGTAACTTTTGACCATATCAATTTAATTTGGTGAAGACTTTGAAACCTTCCAGAAATTCAATTCATTGCGTCATAACTCATAACTGTCTGCACGGCCAATCGCGCTGATTAATGTAGAAAAACAATTGTGTTCCTGCTTTATATTTATATAGTATTATAATCAATAATCATTAGTCATCACATTTTTTTCATTTTTTTTAAGATCATGCTTTAAAATATAGGTGTTATTTTAATTGAGTTCATACACCTGTTTTTAATTGGAACCGTATCCTAAACTCACTTAGGAAGAAATTAAACCCACGAATGAAAAAAACTCAGTGGTTTAACCAAGAGAATTTTTGCTTAAAACAAAATCAAACTCACGCCTAATTTATCTATATATATACACTGTATATTTCTTGTTCTTCTTTGGGTTGTCTTTCCCACTACACCCACGTTTTGCACACTACCCACTTGTGCATTTAGCACATGTTTTTTTTTAACTGTTGTAGTTTAGATTCTATTTCATATAGTTAAAGATGTTCGGTTACATTTGTTAACTTGATTATTAACTCCTTATGTGAAATTTCACAGTGTATCTTTTTAAGTGCTACATTTGCCATCAATTACATTTTTTGTTGAGTCTTAAGAGTTTATGTAAAACAATCAACACAATGTTTTCAATTACAACTTATTGTATCCGGTTTAACCTTTTGCGACAATTGCAAGGTGTTGTGGGACCACAGACAATGAAATGCACAACCTTGTTTATGGGTCAAGCTCAATTCAAGACTAACTGCTAACGGAACGCTAGTTCTCGTTGGTTTTCAGCTTTCTAAACAATACCGTATTTTGCGTTTCAGGAAGGAATCATCTCCTTAAACAATTGCACGACGTGCATGCTTAGGATATGCAGAATCTTAAATACACTATTTAGTGCACTTTTTATAACCTGTATTTTTATTCACGTTATAAATGTGTGTATATTTCTGTTAACCATTTGTAATAAGCGGGTATATGGGTGAGCGCTATGTGGTTTGTGGGTTATGAGCTAAAACAATCATGAAACCAAAGGACTACCTGTCTGAAACCGCTACATGTAGAAGGTAGCCATCAAGTTATAACAATCCAAATTTAGTCTCAGTCAGATTGTATGGTTTGTATTTAACCTATCAAAAGTTACGCTTTCTGCTGATAATAAAATATACAATATGAACGTGTAATTTAACTTAAACGGTAATCAGTTTTGTCAAAAGTCTTTTTCTACACGTCGATATCATCACTAATGAGTAATGTTAATCTTTTTTAAAATATCCATCTAGGATTTCCACATGTGGACAAATATTGAGACCAAAACAAGTGAAAGAGAATTAGGACGTCAAATCTTGTCACATTAAAAGAATTTAACATAACGATTTCTATATTATTATTATTGTTCTATTTAAACTTATTATTTTATAATAGTTTTAGGTAATCAAGAAAATGTAGAATATATATTCAAAGGCTACGACCGTAACTTGATAAGTAGTATTTACTTGTTTATTTATCCATCCTAATTTGAGGATGAAAACTCCTGAATGAATTTTCAACTCCAAGACAACTTTGACAGGAATTAGACAACTTTTTTATTGAAATTAGTCGATTTTAAAATTGATTTAAAGTACATACTTACACATTTAAATAAATATAACTAAAAGAATCATTGGAGGTTTTAATAACTGTTAGGGTAATCATAAACTTATCTTCTCTACTGCCTATAGTAAAAAGTATAACTTTCGTTTTTAAAAAACGACGAATTCCAGTGGAAGGGTCAATAGACCACCTTGATCTCCCGGTTTCTCCCCCGAAACAAAGTAGCCTAGTTTAAGATACAAACAAATTATAAAACTCGAAGATTATATAATTTTTTGATTACCACATCGATAGTTTGGTAGTGGGCTAGAGGCAAAATTAGCCCAACAAGATTAATCACGTCACTGAGCTTTATGGGTTATGGCTTTATCTAATCGTATGGTCATGATCTCAACTGGGCCTGGCTGGACCGGCCCAAAAGCGTATAAGCCCAAAACGGTTGAACACGTTACACGTCCATCTACTATATAAAAGCTTAATTCTTATTCAAACTTCTCTAATCATTTGATTACCATGAGATTTATACACACTCATTAACTCTCACATTTTCTACTATTTTATATAATGCATATATACACCCTTATATACATGATTATTCTCACATGGTAAGAGCTTGAGCTTGAGCCTTAGATTAAGAAGATTATCTTGTAATCCCCTTTGATTCAATAAACAGATCCTTCACGCAATACATTTATGTACATACATTCACACATCTTTCACAAGCACTATTTAATATTAATCACGTAAAATGACTTACATTTACATATGTAATAACAAAGGGAAGAAAGAAAATGAAATTTGCATACTTTAAACATGATTTTAGAACATTAGTGTTAATCCGAAAGCGAGTTCAAGTAAAGCATTTGCTAACTGCTAAGATACACATCAACACATTTGAAGAGAAGCACGTTTTCGGTTAACTGTACAATGGTGATGCATTGGCTTACAACTTCCCACCACATCCTGCACAAAACAAGCTATTTTATCCAACTGGTTAAACCCGAATCATACCTCTTGAACCGCAGTCCTAAGGTTCAGTCTTGAAAACGATCGTAATCCCCTCCCTTTGGCGACTGTTGATTCAACCTTCCTGCAAAACCGCACCCCAAAACCATTAAACATTTAAAAATGACCGAATTAAACCATTTTTAGCATTACTGATTAGAATGCTGTCTACATAATATATCATAATTAGGAGTTAGGATTTGAGTAAGTTTTGTTTGTAATTATGTAATCCTGTTATAAATAGTTGATCAATAATACAGAATACACAGTAATCAGTTTCTTAAGTTTTAACGCATATCAAACCCCCTCCCTCCGGAAAGAATACCTGAGAAGTCATAACCAGCAGTGTTCCTAGAATCATTGTTAGTCCTCCAATCACTTACAGGCACATTTCGATTCGGGATCATGAACTGGTACCCATCGATATTTGTTGCTCGTCACCGCCACCGACTACATTTCTTCCCGTAGAATCTGGCCCCGATAGGAAGCTCAAGTTTGGAACCGACGGCCCCACGTTTGTTGAAGGTAGCTTGTTTGTAGAAGGATCACCTTTTAAAAAAGCAGCACTTTCTTTCTTACCCTCAATAGAAAATGTGCCAACAATTATCTGGATACACAATCAATGAATAAGCATAAAAGGCACATCAATATAGTACAACATAAACGAGATGTCACATCGATCCATTTACCAACGAGAGTTCAATTCAAGTTATGTTTTATCTCTAATAGGCCAGTAAACAAAACCCGTTAAAAAAGCACCATTTTCAACACTAAACTCTCTGACTCAAACTAAAGGAATAGTACCTGGACTGGGCCTGCAGCAATCAATGGCCCATCGACACCGCCTCCTATGATCAGTCCATCAGTACTAGACAAACAAACACTTAATCCACCCGTGCCACCCAAATCACTACGCATATAGGATCCGTTGAGTGATAGGATGTCAAAACGGCCCTGATATCATAGAAAGTTTGAAACCATGAACTGATTAATATTTAATGAATCTTGTGATAAATACATATGTAAGTGTTTAATACAACTTGTTCACCTCATAACTAATGTTGCCCGCGGATGTTGCTGGCTGGCGTAAAGATGCATTAGAGATTGAACCAGATGCTGTGAAAGGACACACATCTCTTGCTTGCTTTGTTGCATAAACGACATTATTTTCTGGCCAATATCCTATTACAAATTCCAACAGATCACAAAAACAAAGTGGCCGGGTGTTCAAACTATACATTCGCAACAAGAATAACAACATAACCATTTTATACATTCATATTTCATACCTCTCCTGCAGCCACAGATATAATATGCGGTGTAAAACCTTGCCCGCTGTTCCCTGAAAAACAAATAAAGAAATGGAATATAGAGTCTCGCAAACAGATTGATGATATAGTAAACAAAATCACGAAATTCTCAAATTACACAAAGTGAAATAAATTGACTACAGTTGCAGCCCTATAAACTTTGCATTTTAATCTCTGATGTCAAACAATCAATTATAGCTCTAAATCAGAATATACTAACAGCTCCTCCATCAACAATGCTATAACATAACCTATGGTACACATTTTTAGCCCCGAGGGGATTAAATTGTCATGATCATACAAAAGACCGCAATGCATGGCACACATGTCAACAACAAAGATAAAGAACATAAAGAAACAACGATAAAACAGTGATAAAACACACACACATTCACTTTCAATCTGCACCACGCAAAGATTATCCTTGCAATGATGCAATCTCTCAATCAAGCATCGCAAAACCAATAACAGCAGAGGCATAAAGCCTCAAATCGAAACCATATAAGCAAAAAACAACATTCAAGAAACCATCTTTAACCTCTTATTCAGATCAAAACAACACAAGAGGTTAACTGATGAAAGATTAACACACCAAGAGAATACTTCTTGAAAGAAGTGGTAGAGGACCCACTAACTCCTAAAGATAGCTCCTTTTTGCTCGCCGGCGATAGGGGCGGCACAGAGGTCGCCGGAGAGAAGACGACGACGAGAGTCTTTTCGCCGCCGCAGCCTGCTCCGGCGTTCCGTACTTCCTGGGTCTGCCTCTCTTCCGCCGGACGCCGGTCTCTAACGGCGAAGACACGGCGGAGGGGGCGGAGTTGTGGGGGTAGAGCAACTGTGAGGGTCTGGGATCGTTGTTGGTGTTGGGTAACATTCCATTTGCGATGGTTGACGGTGGTTGTGACGGTGGCTGTTGGTGGGGGTGTGGGTGGCGTTGCGGTGGCGGTGGTGGTGGTGGCTGTGGGTGGTGGGGGTGGTAGTATGAGCCAAAACCAAGGTCATCCGGTTCCATTAGAATGGTGTCAAATGGATTATTGATTTTATTAAAAGAGAATAATATTATTTTGGATGATTTTGTAGTCGTGTGTTGGATTGGGGGTTTGTTTCCGTTGGTGGTTTTTTTAAAAGTTTTTTTGGATGAGGTTTTGATCCTCTGCCTCATGATTCATGGCCTGTGTGCATAGTTGATTGAGTTTGACTTTCTCAAGTATATGACTCTTGGTGCGCAGGATAGTCAACATTATTCTTAAGTCAAACCAATTCGATTTTGTTCCATATGATTTAGTTTACAAATTTAGTTTACAAATTTTCATTCTAGTTTGTAAATTATTTCGAAATTAGTTTGTAATATTATGTTTTTTATAATAAGGTAAAGTAAGGTGCGTAGTCTTGTTGATTAATGTTACTAAGTATTATTGATTGACTACATCATCAATTTGATTAGTATGAAAAATGATATGTTAACACATGTCAGTTATTATTCTTCCAATCTTAAACTCAATATTTAGATAACCTCTCCTCATTTTGAACCAATATAGTTGCATAGAATAGGAGTGTTAAAAACAAAATTCGAAAACACCATAATCAAAACCCATACTCAAAATTCTAAAAAACCGATACTAATCTTTATTCGGATATTTGCATCGGACTCCATCCGATTCCGAATTCCTTTTTAGATTGCGGATATCAAAAATTTTAATTTCGGATTAATAAGATATTTCATAAATTGATTAAGAAGCACATTGTGCTTTCACTTTCTAACCAAATACCCATTAATCAATTATGCTTTATTGATTTTACTTTCAAGCTCAGTACCCATTAACCCATTTTGTTATATTGGACCATTAAAATTAAACCTAAACATAAATTTAATATGTAAAAAAGAATTGCGTTCGGATTTATATATGTTAGAAACTGATAATTAGAAAAGAAATAAACATAAATCAAAATATAGCAAAAAAAATGTTATTCAGATTTATTCGGATTTATCTGAATTGAGTTCGGATAGATTGGAAACGGATAGCAATACCCTCAATTGAATCGTATCAGATTTCAAATAGAGCCATAAAATTTTAAAAATCTAAATAATCCATTATAGATCCGATGAAACACCCCTAGTATATAAGTAGGAGAAATCAATTACTTTGACTGAATTTCTAAATTAGTTGTGCCGGTTGTGAGATAGAAGTTAGGGGTGTTAAAAAAATATTCGAAACTGAATCCGATTCAAAACTTGAACCTGAAATTTTCGGAATCGATAGTTTTTTGAGGATTTTCAGATGTTTGGAAATCCGAATTATTTGAAAGCTTTTTATAAAATTATTAAATAATAAATATTAATTAAAAATTTTAGATATTTTCTTGAAAGCTTTGGATATCCGAAAGCTTTTTTAATAAATATCATTGAATCTTTATAAAAATTATTAAAATACATTTTTTTATAGATTTCGGATATCCAAAACCGAAAATTCGGATATTCGAAATTTTGGATTCGGACGGTGAAATCTACTATCTGAAATTTACGGATATTGTAAAATACAGATATCCGATTTTTAACTCCTCTAATAGCAGGAATTTTAATTCATTTAGTTGAATTTTTTTATATGAATGAATGTTGACCTCATAGAAATAAATTTCATTTTAAGTTATATTAGACGTTAAATTATTTGTTGTTCAATTAAACGTGGCCACCTTAAATTTTATATCCAAATCCTAATAAATTCCAAGTAATTAATTATAAAGCAAATAGAACATTTATATTCTTTTATAATGTTTTAATTGTTAAATAGATTATCATAAGTCACACACTCTATATTTTTTCTTGTGATGTTAGTAATTGACTTGACATCTATAATGTCGGATCACAAAAGTAATAAACTTAAAACACTGGTGCCGATAGTTCCTTAAGTTTTTGTTTCTATAGTAGTTGTTAAATCCCTTGAGTTTTACTAACTTGTTAAATAGTCATCTTCATTTGTTTTATCTTTTAAATATTTATATAGTTATATGGAAGGAACCATGCACTTCTAATAGGTTTTGATGTGGTATGTTTGCTTTTTACCGGCGTTTTGGTGTGGTAAGTATGAATGGTGGTAAAGAAGATGATGTTTGTGGCCGTTTGGTTTATTTAGAATTACATGTCACTGGTGTTAAGTTTGTAATAAAAATATACGCATATCGTACCATAACATATCAAAATAACTTTTTTGGTGATTTAAAATTTAAAACGTGAATTAATTAGTGTATATAACATATATATAATTGAGTGGTTATAATGTTATTGATACAAAATCATGTCAAAATAACAAACACAATTTAACACAAATAAATGATTCTTTATAAAAGTAGCCACTGAAACATGATACAACCACGTGTGAATGTACATATTAAATGAAGTAATAAAATTGTCCAATAGAAAATACAGTCTCTAACTTAGGATAGTCTCCCGACATGGCGACATGTGGGACTAAAATAACATCTAATTAATTATATGTCTACGCGTCTTCTAATCCAATGATATGAGTATGATGGTTTAAGCTTTGTATCATTTAGGTGTCAGGATTTAAGCATGACTCAAAAAGGTTTTTCACGCTAGTGGATTTTCTCTTTATCAGCCCTGAAGTATTAAAATCGGTATAAACTGTTGATATCATGTCTCAAGAAGACTTGTTTGGGGTATTAGGGGTAATTTTAAATGCCGTTGAAAAAAGAAAGAAAATGCCCACGCAAAATCTTATTAAATACTAAACTTGAAAATATATATGTGGATAAAACTATTCTCGTCAATAATTACTGATTGATGTTGTTATTATATTATATTACTGATTACTAACATTTTATGTATTAAGAGTTGTACCTTATTTTTAATGGATTGTATCTTTTGTTTTTTTATTTTTTATTTTTACTTGTAACCCTTATACTTTTACATCTTTCACAATTTAACCTTTACAATTTTTCACTTTCAACTTTATCCCTATACTTTTCATATTTTGTAATTTTTCGTTTTACGAATTTTACGAGTTAACACACCGCAACGTGCGCATATGGTTCAACGTTTACGCTTATTTTTTTTTCCATAACGATTCCGTCACAACGCGTGAGTCTTAGATCAACTTAGTTTTTAATGTTTTACATTTCATGTGTGTGATTCAACGTTTTTATGTCTACTTTCCGTTCGGTTTTATTTTTTTGCGTTTTTATTTTTTTTCGTAATACAAGGTTTTCCGGCGTTAGTGGTCGCTGACAGTGATATGACATTGATGTTACTTGTTACGGTTTACGCCCCCGCATCAACGCGGGAAGCTTAATACTAAAGTACTAGTTAGAATTTAAATATCATCAAATAGATAGAAGAAACAAGAATAAAAGCCACTCAAACTAAAGTACTAAACTTAATGAATGCATGGGATTACAAGGAGGATATCACCCCTTTAAATGGGAAAGAAACAAACGTAAATCACTCAACTAACCCTTCCTAACCATGCTTCTCCCTAGTTAGAGCCTCCGTTAGCATATCTGCAAGGATGATTGATAGGATTTTTAGACAAATTAATGGTTGATTTAATATCGCTATAAATCACTTTTGGTTCGTCGTGCTTAAACCTAATATCTTCAAGAACCCTTCGTAACCAGATAGCTTGACAAGAAGCACCAGTGGCTGATATATATTCAGCTTCAGTGCTTGATAGATCAACAATGTTTTGTTTCTTTGAACTCCATGCAATTAGACCGCTTTCGAGGGAAAATACATAAGCTGGTAGACTTTTTCGATCATCAATACAACTTCCCCAGTCATTGTCACAGTAGCCAACTAGCTTGAAACTTTTGCTTCTGTAACTCGGTTTGAAACTATCCGAGTTATACTTGCAGTAGCTGCTCAAATGAAATGAAATTTTCGTGAAGTGTGCATATTCAAAAGGAGACATAGCTGAAGAAATTTATGTCGAGCAACCCGAAGGATTTGTTGATCAAGAGAAGCCTGAGATGGTATACAAGTTACATAAGGCCTTATACGGTTTAAAACAAGCTCCTTGAGCCTGGTATGCTAAGATTGACAGGTATTTTATGCAACATGGGTACAAAAGGAGTCATAATGAGCCCACTTTATATGTTAAATAAAACAGTCAAAGTAATGTCATTTGTGTTTGCTTATATGCGAATGACATTATTTGAAGACGGAGCTGAAAAAGTTAATGAAGATGGAGCTGAAAAAGTTAATGAATGAAGTTTAGTTTGAGATTTGATATATCTAACCTTCGTAAGGCCTAATTTGGCCTATGCTGTAAGTGTGGTGTCTAGACTTATGTAAACACCCTCTCAGATACACTTTGGAGCAACCAAACGAATTTTAAGGTATGTTGCAGGTAATGTGGGGTTTGGATTGAGGTATAGAAGAGTTGAAAATTTCAAGCTAGTTGGCTACAGTGACAGTGATTGGGCAAGTTGTATTGACGATCGAAAAAGTCTCTCAGCTTATGTATTTTCTCTCGGAAGCTGTGTAATTGCATGGAGCTCAAAGAAACAAAACATTGTTGTTCTATCAAG